>JAOTNS010000712.1:0-34263 GCA_028476615.1 Culter alburnus
TTGCTCCGACGGTTCTAGATCCTCAGTGGATGCAAGAGGAAAGAGGCAATCGTCCTCATCATTTGCACTGCCACTGGGGGTAAAAAGCGCTGTTTCCCACTAGAGACTGGACCAGTGAAGTCAGGTGGTTGATCTTCATGTCCATTTTCTCTAGTGTTTCTAGAATGCCCTTTAACAGCTGCAGTAAAGAAGAACATTTAAATTTGGCATGTAGTTTTAATTAATAAATAATGCATTTTACCATTTTTTTTATTTTTTTTTTAAGTTGATAAATAATAAATAAACTTACATGTACATTGATTTGGAACCAGATGCAAGACTGGATTTTCCTGTCTCACACCAGAAGTACCTGTAAGTAAAAACTTACTGTGAGGTTTTCAATGTTTTTGTGACAATGTTTTCATTGTCATGGTGCCTTCTGACTTGGTGGATGTTACCAAGAACATATCTGGGTTACATTCACTCTAAATAATGTGACATTTTCATGAAATGACCCCCACTCTTAATACATTTTTTGTTTGTTTGTTTGTTTTCTTTTACCTGGTTTGGTGAAAGGGTTAGTTCACCCAAAAATGAAAATCATGTCATCAATTACTCAACCCTCATGACGTCCAACCCGTAAGACCTTGGTTCATCTTCAGACCCAAATAAGATATTTTTGATGAAATCTGAGGGTGTCAGTCCTTCAACTACTGCCTTTGCTATGAACACTTTGACTCTTCAGAAAGTTTATAAAGAGATCAGAAAAAAAATCATATGGATTAGTTATCAGTCTGAAGACTGATTGCTTATATGATGAAACCAGATTCAATTAGGTTTTTACTCACATGTAAACATTGATCATTGATCTTACCAGTGCTGATGCGCTCTCTTCCTATTGCGGCCTTTTGATTCTGAAATTAGCTAGATGATGATCATAAAATGCAGCTCATATATTTTTCTTTCATTGCGTATATCATTAAATATTGCATATAGATGGGAATAAGATCGGATTTATATCGTTTTGCAGTGACACAATTTATGTGCCAAGAGTACATTAAATCGTCCAATCTGTAAAAACGCATGAGTGACCAGATGTAAATGGGCCTTTATGATCGTTTTGAAGAGTAAAGTGTCAGATGCAAAGACCATCAATGAGGAACGACATCTCTCAAATTTTATCAAAAATTTCTTAATTTGTTCTGAACGAAGGTCTTACAGGTGTGGAACAACATGAGGGTGAGTAATAAATGACAAATCTCATTTTGGGGTGAACGAACCCTTTAAGAGACACACTGGAGCTGAAAATGGGGGAGTTGAAAGTAAAAAAACTATCAGCCTCAGTTACTTTAAGTTTCATGATAGCATAAAACAATATATGTACAAAAATACTTGTAGGTAACATACTTGTTCTTTCCTTGGTGGTCACCTGAGGGTCTCAGGACAGAAAAGGTGTGCTCTATGGATTGAACAGATGTAATTATAAGCATTAGATTGTTTAAATGTTGGGAATGTTTTGATTTCCTCAGGCCTAATTAATGCTTTGTACCTTGGGGTTAGGTGATCAACACCATAGCCGGCTCCGTGATGGCTGCCTGAGAGATGCCCAGTGTCGCTGAGAAGGTGGAGCAGGTAAGATTTGCTTGTTACCAACACAAGTTAAACAAACACTAATATTTTAAACATATTAAACACAGATTTGGTCACTTCTTATTATAACAGTATGGTTCATTTATTCATTTACACTGGCATTACCAACAATCTCGTCAGTAAATCAGTTTGAGTACATTAAGGACTCTAATGTAGTTTTCACACTGGGGATGTGTGTAGTCCATATTTGAGTGGATTTATTCCTGGGCCCCCTGCAGCTTTGGTTGGTCTAGGGTACGTACGTACTGTGATACTCATGGTGACTGAAACGTACCCCTGTCCATTCTCAAATTAAAACAAAAACGTCCATTTTTACGCTCCTTGATATGGCATGACCGATCTCTGTACAGGCGCAAATGTGTGAGAGAGAACGTGATCATCTTTCCTCTTTAAAGGGTTACTACACCCAAAATAAAATTACACCTGTAAGTCCTTGTTCATCTTCGCACACAAAAATTTTTTGATGAAATCTGGGGGGTTCGTGTAGGGATGGGCATTTCAAACAAAAATAATATTTGAAGATCACTGGGAATTATCAAATATTATTCGAAAATCACACCCCTCCCCTGCATACACACAGGCATGTAGGCTACTATATACACTACACACAGAGGGAGGGAAAGAGACAATTCATTGGGAATAGCTGTCTTAACCTAAGCCATATAATGATTAATATGACCTAAACGCGTTATAACAGAACAGGCCCTTGTGAACAGCCTGAATCACAGCACTTGTGTGAACATTGATTTTAACGTCTCTGTTACGTGCCATGCTAGTCTACAGTTGTGTGTAAGACAACGTGATTGACAGCTTGTAGGTGCGTTATTGGCAGCACGCACCACCCTCTGTTTACATGAACATATCACCATTGAGGATTTTTAAAGATGAAAATCGCACAACCTGTTCAATATTCTATAATAAATCAACAAATCGATTATTCGAAAATCGTGAGACATCCCTATTCTGTAGTCAATACGACTACAGTGCTTCAACCTTAAAGGATTAGTTCACCCAAAAATGGAAATTCTGTCATTAATCACCACCCTCATGTCGGTTCCACACCCGTAAGACCTTCATTCATCTTCAGAACACAAATTAAGATTTTTAGTGAAATCCGATGTCTCCGTGAGGCCTCCATAGGGAGTAATGTCACTTCCTCTCTAAGATCCATAAAGGTACTAAAAACATATTTAAATCAGTTCATGTGAGTACAGTGGTTCAATATTAATATTATAAAACGACGAGAATATTTTTGGTGCGGCAAAAAAAAAAAAAAAAAAAAAAAAGACTTATTAGTGATGGCCGATTTCAAAACACTGCTTCAGGAAGCTTTGGAGCGTTATGAATCTTTTGTGTTGAATCATGATTCGGATCGCGGTTCAACCCGCCAAACTGCTGAAATCACGTGACTTTGGCGCTCCGACTGCAGATTCGACACACAGATTCATAACGCTCCGATGATTCATGAAGCAGTGTTTGAAATCGGCCATCACTATATAAGTTATTTATTTATTTTTTGGCGCACCAAAAATATTCGCGTCGTTTTTATAATATTAAACCACTGTATGCACATGAACTGATTTAGATGTGTTTTGTGCCTTTATGGATCTTGACAGAGGAAGTGACATTACTCCCTATGGAGGCCTCACGGAGCCATCGGATTCAACTAAAATATCTTATTCTGTTCTGAAGATTAATGAAGGTCTTAAGGGTGTGGAACGACATAAGTGGGAGTAATTCATGACAAAATTTTCATTTTTTGGTGAATAACCCTTTAATGTTATGAAGGGACAAGAACTTTTGTGCGCAAAAACCAAACAAAAATAGTGACTTTATTTAACAATTTGAACTGTTGTCATACGGAGAGTTGATGTAGTGCAGTCTTCCATGTTTATGTCCGAACACCAGCGCAGTATTGGCTGAATCCTGTTGTCAGCATCACAAGCATCCATCGTTGTGCTCACGTGTACAGCTTCAGCCAGTACTGTTTTTATTTCGTTTTGCGCTCAAAAATATTCGTATCGCTTCATAACATTAAGTTGACCACTGCAGTCAGGTTGACTATTTTAACTATGTCTTGACTACCTTGACTACAGACATCAAAAGGTGCAATGATGTTGCTGCCATGTGTGGTTCAGGAACCAATGGAGTCATCAAAACATATCTTAATTTGTGTTCTGAAGATGAACGAAGGTCTTATGGGTTTCGGCTGACATGAGGGTGAGTACTTGATGACAGAAACTCATTTTTGGGGGTGAACTAACCCTTTAATAAATCATTGTGAATTCATTGAGTTTTGTTACTGTTTTCAGCTCACATTCTGACAATCAAGCATCTGAGGCAGTTTGTGACGCGTTGTATTAGTAGTATATATTTGATTATTAAAATAAGTGATTTAATAAATGATCAATCACATCACTCATTTTTACAATCTTATTAGCCCTTTATTAGATTAAAAAGCGGCATGTGCACTCCCTGTCATGCTGTCTGGCTATATGCCACTGCAGTAACGCATATCACAGTATTAAGGCTAATGATTAATCGATCAGTTCATGTAAATGATCCGTCTTGGGTATTTGTGTAAATTGACATCCCTAATTACGACTTACAGTACATCCAGAAAGTATTCACAGCGCTTCACTTTTTCCACATTTTGTGTTACAGCCTTATTCCAAAAGTGATTAAAACAATACCCCACCATGACAATGTGAAAGAAGTTTGTTTGAAATCTTTTCAAATATATTAAAAATAAAAAAATTAAAACAAATCTCATGTACATAGGTATTCACAGCCTTTACTTTGTTAAAGCACCTTTGGCACCAATTACAGCCTCAAGTCTTTTTGAGTATGATGCGGTAAGCTTTGCACACCTATTTTTGGGCAGTTTCTTTCATCTTTGCAGGACCTCTCAAGCTCCACCAGAGAAATGCTGGAGCTCTGTCAGAGTGACCACTGGGTTCTTGGTCACCTCCCTGACTAAGGCCACGTTCTCACTGTCAGTTTTTGGGATTGACAATTGCATTTACTTACAGGTGTCAGTCTTAAAGTCTCGTTCACACAGCAACTTACAGTAGCGTCCGGAACACAGTAGCGTCTGTATGAACGTCCAACGAGAGTCAAGCCCATATTCTCTTACTAGTAACCATAACAACAGTGACCAACATAACATTAAAGATGGCGACGTCCATAAAACTGAAAAGTATTATCACTTTTGACGTGACGAGACTAATTGAAGCGCAAGTTCACCCATCAAACATGGATGCAAACTCCTCACCTTTCAGTGACAACTCACCTTTTTGAGATTAAAATAGGTCAATTATGGGATTTGCATAGATCCAATGAGAAAGTGTTTTTATGGAGGTGAGGGGGTGGGGTCTTACAAGGGTACTTGGTGGTTTCAATAAGTACTGTACATTGTTTCCTTTACTCTTACTTTAAAAACTAATGTCTTTTAAAGGGGAATATTTTATGTATTTGAGGTCTGAGATGTGGGAACGGTGAAGAGAGAGAGGGCAAACAGTTTGCAGTTTAGCTCAGTATTGCCGTCTATTCAGCCAATATTGTCTTAAATATTCTGCATTACAGTTTTGAATATATACGGTATTAAAAATAAATCAGGCACATATAAATGTCCTGAAACACGACTTCTGGCTGCATGTCAATATCCATGGATTAGGTTTATTTGACAAGTTGTAAGGAACACTTTCAAGCCCAACCTTTAGTGTAATCGTTAGTTTTACTTGTGTTTTCGGAGTTTCCTCTGTTAAATCCAGTCACGCAGAAGGTCCTTTTGCCACTCAGTCCAGCTGAGGGAGCGCGTTCCGGCGGGAAAGTGACGTTGGTGCATACCCTCTATACTTAAGCACGTGTTTTTTTGTTTGTTTGTTTTTTAAATAAATTTGCAAAGATTTCAAACAAACATCTTTCATGTTGTCACTATGGGGTATTGTTTGTAGAATTTTTGAGGGGGAAAAAATGTATTTAATCCTTTTTGGAATAAGGCTGTAACTGAGAATACTTTCTGGATGTATTATATATCTGCACAAAATGATGTGAATGCACAAGTGAACTTGAGTGTGCTGTTGTTTCTTCTTTTGTTTTATTTATTTTCATTATTTTTTTTCTTACTCTGTGTTCTTCCTTGGTGGTCACAATCACCTGAGGGTCTCAGGACAGAAAAGGTGTGCTCTGTGGATTTGAAAAGATAATGTAATAAACAGTTTTAGATTTTGTTGAAGTTGAAATGTTTTTGGTTTCTTCCTCCCTATTCTATTGTAATTAATGCTCTTGTACCTTGTGTGTTAGGTGGATCAACACCATAGCCGGCTCCGTGATGGTCTGCCTGAGGGATGCCCAGTGTCGCTGAGAAAGGTGGAGAAGGTAAGATTTGCTTATCAACACAAGTAAACGCACAGAAAAATGTTGCTAATTGAAATTTTAGGAAAGAATAAAACCAAAGAATTACATGAATTACAACTAGAGATACACCGATGTATCAGCCAATACAAGCAATTATTTCTGTTATCAGCGATTGTTTAGAAACTGCTGAATTGGACAGTTTATATGTTCTCAATCAAAACGGGCTGGAAAAAAGGTGTTTAGACGGCAATCTTGCTGTGTGTGTGAAGAAAATTAAAATTAACACAACAAACGCATTAACAGTTAAAAATAGGGGTGTAACGATACATCGTTATATCGCGATATAAAACGCGATGATATGTATCGGTGATATGATTCGATATGATCCGATATAGGCCCGTTTCACAGACAGGGCTTAGGCTAAGCCAGGATTAGGCCTTAGTTTATATATCATAACTTATATCCTAGTTCAATTAGGATATTTAAGTAGCTTTTTAAATGTACACTAGAAAAAAACATTACTGGTGTGCATCTCCTTAGCTGTTTAAATTCACTGAAAACCACAGCTTCTTGGGGCTTATTGCTTTATTACAACTCTGTAATAGTGATCAAATGTAACTTACTCTGTGTTCTTCTCGGTGGTCCCCTGAGGGTCTCAGGACAGAAAAGGTGTGCTCTATGGATTGAAAAGATCTAATATTATGCTGTTTAAATTCTGTAAAGTGCTCTAAATAGCTTCTCTTGTGTTCCTCTTCCTTATTGTAATTAATGCTCTTGTACCTTGGTGTTAGGTGGATGACACTCCAGCCGGCTCCGTGATGGTCTGCCTGAGAGAGCCCAGTCGCTGAGAAATTGGAGTGGGTAAGTTGCATTTATTACATTTGCAAATTAACAGTACATTGCAATTGCAATTTGAACTGTTTTTTTTTTTTTTTTTTTTTTTTCATTAACTGATTCTATTGGTGTAAAATTACTTAAGTGAATTTATGTGCATTATCTTACTCTGCGTTCTTCCAAGGTGGTCCCCTGAGGGTCTCAAGACAGAAAAAGGTGTGCTCTATGGTTTGAACGCAAAATATGTTATTTAGTTTTAGATTGTTTAAATGCTGTGAATGTGTTTCTGATTTCCTCATCCCTGATTGTGCTCTTGTACCTTGTGTGTTAGGTGGATCAATACTCCAACCGGCTCCGTGATGGTCTGCCTGAGAAACACGCACTGGAGCTGCAAAAGGTGGATTGTGTAAGTTGCACATGTAATTGTGAGGTTACTGTTCCTCCATCAATAGGGCATTTTCCCCATAACTTACACACTTTAAAGATGATAAACATAATTGTAAAAGTAATGCATATGAAGTTTCTCTATGTATTGATAGCCTCCACTCCAATATTACTGCTACGCAAGACTTGATGGAGAACTCTGTATTTGCGCGTTGTCTGAAATAAGTGTGTGCACGCTCTCACAGAAAAATAAAAAATAGTTTATGGGTTAGGAATGACACATTCACAAAAGTTAAAATAACCCATTATTGGATCACATGTTTGACTTCATTTGAGCATTCCCACCAGCAATACAACTAATAATTTACCTTGAAAGCTGGGGAGACTCTCACACCAGGTCTGCTGTTGGTCTTCCATATCACTTTGTTGCTGATTGACAAATGCTGTTGACAGTCGGGGGGTCATTAGTGATGTTCATTTTGATAGCTACGGTTCTGCAGCTGTATGTTTTCAACAGTTATTTAATTCAGCGGTTCTTAATTCTTTTCCTGCACAGGAAATTCTGTTAAAGTTTAGTTCAATTAGGAACATTCATTCACGGATTTGCGCACGCCACTGCCTGATAAACTAGAGAAGTGTGACGTAATATAACTCTATGAATAAATACAATTTTAAAGGATGTCTTATGCACTTTAATGTCCTTTGAAGGGAAATATATGCCTCCCTTCGAACTGGAATCATGGTGGATCCTGTGAAATCCACGGTCGAATAGCACAAATGTCTGAAGTGATAAGAGATATACAAATGTGACGAACAGGATTAAGAACCGCTGACATAGTTGTAGCTTTAAAATAATAATTGTAGATTTTGGATAGAACAATTAAATGATTTAAGATAAGAGACACTTCAGGCTTACAGTTGCTTAAAGAGTTTACAGCTCTGCTCTGCAAAACCTGAGGTTGCACAACAGGACCTGATAAAAGGGAAATTTAGTTTTTGTATTCTGGCTGTTATGCACTTTTAATCTTACTTATTTCATACTGGGCCATTCTGTGTAAATCAACCAAATTTGAGAATTACATAGATCAATTTTTTGATGTTGAAAAAAAATGTTGAAGAAAGAAAAACAAATGGTGATGAAAGCAAAAATATTGAATGTCATGGATCTGTCACGGATCCCTTGTCCCCAGAACTCCAAATCCCATGATCCTCCTGTTCTCCACACCTGCACTCACTTCCCTCGTCATCTCCCCATCATCACAGATCATCGTCACCTGTACTCTCTCATCTGCACTGCCTTTATATTGGACTCACTCCCTTCACTCCTTGTCCGTTCTTAATGTTATGTTAGATGGTTAATGTGTGTAAAGTGTGTATTCTCCTGCGTTCTTCAGTAAATACCCTGTGTGTGGAAATCCATTTAAGTATCTTCTCTTCAGCACGTACACCATTGTAACAGGATCATGAATTTTTTTTTAATTGTCATCAACACTAAGATTTTACTAATATACTACCGATCTCTGTAAAAATAACGTTTTGAAAAAAAAATTAATTTTGACGCACACACAAAAAAATCATGGATTACTCAATATACATCCATGACATTTAATAGTTTGGCTTCTTCATTTATGCATTCTTTCACCAGGGGGGGAAAAAAAAATTAAAATTGGAGTTTAAATGTAATGTGTATTGTTATTCATAGCATTCATTTTATTACCATGTTTTACATGTTTTACATTTATTTTCCATTACCTTTTTCTTGTTGCGTTTTGGAATTGATGAGGTTTTGGTGCTGGTGAACCTTTCTTTGTCTGCAGTTTTTTCTTTTTTTAGAGGTGGTTGTTCGGTGCCTCATCATCCGATGAGTAGATGTGGTTGGAGCACAGTTTCTTTCTAGGAACACAAAGAAAAAAGTACAACTGCACACAGTAATTGCCCTTTGTGTGATGTAGCAAATACTCATATAAATGGACTAAAAACATTTTATGCTTTATTTCTCCTTAAAGGGATAGTTCACCCAAAAATAATCATTTTCATAATTTACTGTAAGACCTTTGTTCATCTTCAGAACACAAATGAAAATATTTTTGATGACATCCAGTAACTTTCTGACCCCCCGTAGACAGCAATGCCACTACCACCTCTTTTTGGTAAACGCAGCACAAATGCAGCGGGTTCTGTGTCAAAACGCCGGCTCCTGCTTCAGCACCACGCACATACCTGTACATCGTGGTGCTCTTGTGCATGCGTGATGGAATCTGACATGGTAGAGGAAATTGTTGAATTATTTTCAACAATTTTTGTTGTTGTTGTTGTTGTTTCTTGCTCAGAAAAAGGGTTCTCATCGCTTCATAAAATTGTGGTTGAACCACTATAGTCACATGGACTTGTGATGTTATATTTTTAACAATGTCTTTACTACCTTTCTGGTCCTTGAGGGGGTAGTTGCGTTGATGTCTGAGCGTAGACGTCAACATAATTTGTGTTCAGAAGATGAATGAAAGTCTTGCAGGTTTGAAACGACTTGAGGGTGAGTACTTGATGGCAGAAACACTTTAAAACCTGTAACAATCATACTGAAGCTGCTATTCAATTATTTAAATATTCAGTTGAACTATGGTAAAGTTGGTTGAAATGAAAGTATATGGCATTTACATGTGTTAAAACATTTCTTTGTCTTTTGTGAGGACTTACTTTGGAATCCTTTTTCCAGCAATTTCGGGTTCTGAATTTATGTCGGATGTATAGCTGGCCTTCTTCCAGTTGTTGGCTACATTTTGAAAAGATGCTGAAAAATGAAATACAGGTAAGGTTTCAGTTTTGTTTATTAAAGCTTTATGTGAGACCACATTTTACAGTATAGATAAATGTACAAAGATTCTGAAAAATGAAATGCAGGTATGCTGGGTAAGATCATGTTTAATTTACAGTATAATTTACTCTTACCTGACTCGTGCAGGATTCTTGTTTTATGCCGGGTCCACCCCTTCTCTGGCTGTGGTGTCTCCATGATTTTAACACTCTTTAACAGCCTGTCAATGTCTTTATATGGTGGCCACCAGGAGTATCCGTCAGCATACCAGGACTTGGCAACTGGTCCAGTCGTCCCTTCTCCCTCAAACTCCACTATTAGGTACATTTTTTTTTTTTTTTATATATATATAAGAGAACTGCCAGCCTGAAACCCATATTGTGTATTAACTTGGATAAATTCAACTATGTAATTCAAATGCATAAACTATGGAACAAAAAGGGCTGATAAAGAATTAATCTGTATGTAAAAGTGGAATTGCAACAAAATGATGTTGATGTGGGACAAGAAAAATTTTGTTCTCTATTTCCTCAATTTGCAGAACTCGACGGGTGGTTGGAGATCGTCAACTAAATAAATGCCGAGTGTAGAGGATGGTAGGGGATAGTCAAAAAAAGATTCCTGATGGTTGAAGGTGCTGTAAGCTACATAAATTTCATCCCTGAATGAAATGATATTTTGCAGCTTTGCAACTTTACCGCCGATGTAAACGTGACTGTTTGCCCAGTCCAGTTTAGAGCGTAAGGGCTTGTCCTTAACTCTTTATACTGTGTCGCTTCATGAAAGGATGCAGGTAGAGGACCAGTTTGCATGCTGTTTTTTTGAGCAGATGCGGCCTGGTTTTGTGAGGTTTTTTGCAGCTTCTTTGCATCTCTGAGAATCTTTTTATTATTTGACTCAGAGGGCATGTTGGTTTCCTCAGAAGTCTTTGAGTTTGTTCAGGTGATTCTCATACTTGAAAGCACTGAAGTTGTCTAGCACGCCATGCTTTTTTGTCATCATCTGCAAGATGTACAAGGCAGTGTGCATTATAGGACAGGAATTGTGGCTCATACAGTTGACCGAGTGATTGACGAAGAGAACCAGTATGTCATTGGCATAATCACAGTAATATTCCATCAGTCTGTGTTGCACAGGATGAAGATTCCCACAAAAGCAGCAGAAGTTTTTGTACACCTCTGTGGTAAGGAGATCTTTCACATAACGGGTCCCGGTATACAGTAAAACTGCCTGAACTCTGTTGCCTTCCACCTGTCAATTTCCCTCAGTGCCCTTGGTTTCCTTGCGAACTCCATGGGCACGCTTCTCTGAGCACTCACTAACCTTTCTGTTAATGTGTTTATTTGAAATCCCGACAGCCTACAAGTGAGGACCCATCTTCAACCACAAGTGGAGAGTCTTCTCATGATTCCGAGGCACACGAGGTGCATGTAATCGTGGGGGATGCCAGAGACCATGTCCAGGGAAGTTTGTTCAAGGGGTGACATGCCATGATGGTGATCAGAATCGGTCTTGTTTCTGAAGCTCTCATTGGTTCTTAGAGGCATGTCGCTTCTTGGAAATGTCATCCTGTTTTCCAGGTACACTCCATCCTGTGTGCATTTTTTCACATCCATGATAGCCTGTGTGACCTTTGATGTTTTTTAGGAATGCACGAGCAGTGCGTCGCAAACCATCGAAGAAAGTTGTAAAGCTAACCTCACTCCTTCAAACTCAAATCCATTACCCAATTCATTTACTTCCGTGATGAAGTCTTCGAGATACTCGGTCAGTGAGGTAGGTTTACCTGTGCCACAAAATAAAGCTATTGTCACTGGTTCTTCTTGTCGGATATTTTGCAGTGTTCCAAGAATGGGCCAGAACTGTGTTGACGAACTCTTGTAGAGGGGCAGACCATCGATGTTGACCTGAAGCTCCAATGTGTGAATGTGCTCAGAATCTTGACATTCTGATGTAGCACCTCTGTGATTGAATTTAGTACTCCAAAATGGTAATACTGGCCACCAG
Source organism: Culter alburnus (assembly GCA_028476615.1). Classification (NCBI taxonomy): domain Eukaryota; kingdom Metazoa; phylum Chordata; class Actinopteri; order Cypriniformes; family Xenocyprididae; genus Culter; species Culter alburnus. The sequence continues at coordinate 12,026 of JAOTNS010000712.1, forward strand.
CTTTGTGTTGTATTTGAGGGTTCCCACGCACCGTTCCTAGCAATGTTCTTGAGTCTTTTGGCAGATTTAAACTATGTTGACGTAGTATGTTTAGTAATGAATTTAATGCCACGTGTGAGATTTTGTTTTCAGTAGCCCAGGTTGCCAAATCTTCTTCTAGGGAAGTTGGATCGGTTTCAGACTCTGACTCGGGTCTGATTCACTGTCATCAAGAACACTTGCCATATTGATGGCTTCAGTCTCGTCAATCTGAGAAAGACAGTCCATAAATGTGTCTTCATCATCGATTTGACATGACAGATGTTACGTGAGTCACTGTGAATGCAAACTCAACTCCGTCCCTGAAGTTGTTGCATTTATTGTCTGCAGTTGTTGATCCACCTTCTCCTTGGCTTTTCTCCTCAGTGTCCAATAAGACGGCTCATTGCAAGCCATAGTATTAAGACCTTAACACAAACAAACCCTTTTTTGTTGTTTGTTTACTGGCCTACCAAGATATTTGCATCAACACAATGATGTATTATAAAGCATTATCAGTTGAACTTAAAGGATGATGACTTCAGATGCAAAGCCTCTAAGTGTCATCTAAAATGTTCTTATAAAGTGAGCATTTTTATCAGGCTCCTGTTTTAAATGGCAATGAACAGGACCTATCAATTGCCATTAAAGTGAAATTACTGAACCTAAACATAGGAGCCTGATAAAGATGCACATTTTATAAGAAAATTTCAGATGGCACTTGGAGGCTTTTGCATCTGAAGTCTACACAGACACATACATAACACACCACAAAATTTTGAAGTTTGGACTAGTAAGGAGGATAATGAGTTTCTTATGTTTAGAAAGGCTATGTTTATCTGATCAAATACAGTAAAAACAATTGTAAAAAAATTAATTTTATTTAAATATTTAAGAATGGTATGTATTCCAGTGGTGTTGATAATCATTTGATAAGAAATGTTAGAAACATCAGAATGATTTCTGAAGGATCATGTGACACTGAAGACCATATAATGATGCTTAAAATTCAGCTTTGATCACAGGGATAAATTACATTTTAAAATATGTTCAAAAAGAAAAGCTATTTTAATTTGTAATAAAATTTAGCCATTTTACTGTTTTACTGCATTTGATTTAATAAATGGAGTCTTGGTCATATTTATACTCAACAATATAAACTAAATATCTTGCTGTATCATAAAAGTTATCTTGCTGTCTAGATCCATTTCTGTACTTCATATTCAATCTGTTCTTCAAATGAGAGTATTGAATAGCAAAGTGTCTCGCGGGAAGTGAATTCGGATTCTCTGTTTCAGGGCATGCGATGGCTGTTCGCTGCTGATGTCACACTTTCAAGTGCGCGCGCCCAAGAACTCCAGTTCAAATCCCAAGTCGACGGATGGACGGAGTTTGATCGGCGTCATGGTACCAGCAAAGCATGCATGTCTTGAGGCTTGTTCGAGATACATCGGCGCTGCACAGACCGATCGGCGAATGACATCAAAGTACCGCGAGAGCGATTGGAGACCAGACTACTCCTTATGCTTTTGAATCGCTCTCGCGGTACTTTGATGTCATACACTGATCGGTCTGCGCAGCGCCGATGCATCTCGAACAAGCCTTTGGTTTCGTGATCTTGACTGTGTGTTGCACAAGCGGCAACCTCCCCCTTTCTCTCGTGAAGCCAATACGGAAGTAACTTAAACTGCGATTCATCGACTGGCCGCTAGGGACAGGCTCCAAAAGAGAGCAGAATCTCATAGAGTCCCATGTTAAATTGGCCAAGTTTATAGCAGAAAAAAACATGTTTACAAGTTGGTTCAAATTGTGGTTTTGGTCTATACTGCTATTTTTGCCCTTCATGACAACTCTGAGGGGGGTGAATTTTTTTATAACTTATCCGTTTAAATTATATTAAGCCTTAAAGTTCTGCATAATTAAGGGCGTGGTCACTTGAGTGACAGGTATATTGCGCTGCTGTCTGTGAGCCGTCATGTTACCTCAGCTGCCGCTGAATTTGGCATCTCAGCCGTATTTGTGCTCGATTATTTTATACAATTATAAAATATGGCTTGCTGCATAATATTCGACTGATGTGTGTCTGTGTAGATGTGCATGCATGCGGAAGATAAACAGAACACGTTGTTGGATCGTGGCATTGGCTGAAAGTTTTGGTTGTGAGATTTACTGCAATGACAATGGCGGGAGGATATCAAAATCCGACAGCACTGCTTGGATATTATAACTAAAACTGCTGCACTATTTTGAAAAAAATATACTTTGGACACAGGCTCATTTGTTTGTTAGATACGATCGCTGCTCATCCTTTATTGAAGAACGACGACAGAGAGCAGATCATTCAGAAGAAATGTGACATGTTTTTGTTTTGCAATGGACATTCATATTTTACCCAAGTGCCCGGATTGGATTCATCTCGCGATCTCTATTTCATTATAAGGTATGAAGTCCCCATTTGATTTTCCATGTGTTATTTGCACAACACACTACTGGTGTTGGAGCATCTATATCTTAAAAAACACCGTAGATTGACAGTAAACCTTTAGAACGTTCTGATGATAAAACTTATCTTCATTAATATTTTAGATCGTATCTTAGATAGATATATAACGTTAGCTCCTTTGCTGCTAACATGGTCACGTCGAGCTAGGCAGGCGTGGTTTCAGCAACCGTCACATCAGCTCAAACCACCTCCCCGCCTCTTTGCCCATTTTCAGTTATCCGGGAGTGACGTGCTGTGACGCGCAGCTAAGATGGCCGCGGCCTCATTTAGGCGTAAAAACTGCTGTTCAGAACTCTATGGGTGACGTCACGGACGCTACGTCCATATTTTTTTACAGTCTATGGTGTTGCACTGCCATTCTCGTACATATGGAAAGCCTTTTTAACATTTAAAAGTTAAGTTCGACTATCCGGAATTAACGTTGTAGATATCACCGACGTCTTTCTGACTAGTCGGAATTACATTTTGGATAGTCGGAATTGTCATTCGAGATATCTGTAACGTAATTGTGACTAGTCGAAACGACAGAAAGAGATATCTGTAATGCGGTTTCGACTAGGCAAAACTGAATTACGGATATCTGCAATGACGTCATTGAAAACGACATTCAACTCGTCACACATCTTAAATGACAATTGCAGATATCCGTAATTCAGTTTTGCCTAGGCAGAATGAAGGTTAAAGATATCTCAAACGTCATTATGACTAGTGATTATGGCATGGTGCCAATCAGTGCTAATTGCGAGTTAACAGGTGCGATTTGAATGATTAGAACAACAACACGCTCAGCTCCCGCCTAAAAGTGCCGGCCTAATTTGCATAAAGATATCTGCAACGTCATTTCGCCTAGTCAAAACTCTAATTCGAGATATCTGCAATTACATTTTGACTAGGCGGAATGAAAGTTACCGATATCTCAAATTTCAGATATCTCTAATCAAAATTCATTTCAATACCATAACTTGATAATAGATATCTACAATTAAATTATGACTATCCCTAACTCCAGTTTGAGATATCTACAATGCCATTTTGACTAGTCGTATTCCGGTTACAGATATCTACAACGTCATTTCGCTAGTCAAACTTAATTTGAGATATCTGAAAAGGAACATGTAGATATCTTGAATTGAGTTGAATTAAAGATATCTTGAACTGGAGTTGTGACTAGTCAGAATCAAATTGCAGATATCTCAAACTGGAATTACAGATATCTACAATCCAGTTACAGATATCCGTAATTCACATAGTGGATATCTGCAACTGAATTGTAGATATCTGTAATGATAAACCCCATACAAATGAATGGCAAAAGTGATGTCATTTGTCCTAGGAAGAATGTCTTTGTGGATATCTGAAATGACAATTATGGATAGGAAGAACGTAGTTGCGGATATCCGAAACGTTCTTTTCGACGAGGCAAAACTAAAATACAGATATCCGCAACACATATCCAGTCTAGCTGTTAAATGTTAATACGGCTTGCCATACGTACAGGCTCCTTCTGTGATTCACCGAAGCGCGTCTGAATTCAAGCTGGAAACGGCCTTGGTCTGTCCCAGGGTGTCATCGTCACTCACGAAGGTAACGTTAATCATGTTTAACACGACCTGTTAGCTGTGCATGTTAATAAATAGTGGGTCTTGCATAATGACCATCATATGTTTAGTGCTTGTGTAACTTAATCCGTCTGTGAAAAATGTGAGTACACTCGATAACGTCCGCTATGGTTTCGGACACCAAATACTTAAAGTGCTCTGTTTGATGGCATAAAATGGCGATTTTTGCATTCGGCACAAGTGTTAAGTAGAGCAGCACTTCAATTTTTTACACGTTACTTTTCTCTGCGCTGAGCTCCAGCCACAATTAAACACACTTGAAGTAGCTGTGTTGAGGCAAATTGGAGCTAAACTCTGCAGGACAGCGGCCTTCAAGGACCGAGTTTGGACACGTATGGTCTAACCAATCAGTATTGAGCAAAGCAACACTTTAGATTTTCCCGCCCCTTTCCCCCGCCCCCCGCGGATGTTGTCAGTCACAGCTGTTTTGTGAGGAACGGAAAAAACGCGCCTATAAAAACTTGTAGGCATTTTGTTTTAATTACGACGTTTGTGTTGGTGATTATTTATTGTCTGTGTATACATGTATAATAATACTTATTTCGAATGTAATCAAACTTCAAGATATCAAAAGGCTGATTAATACTGTATACATATACTTACCAACAACTCGCCGAACTGAAGACAAACTACAAACAAACTTAAAGCCGACTAATAATGAACTAGAAAAACAACAAATTAAAAAAATGTGTAACGACTGAACAGGAACGTAATATATACCCCAGCTAACCAAAATACGTGACTGTTACGTAACTGCAACGTAATTTGGTGACCAAACTTTCGTCGTGGCGACGTAACTAGTTATGTTGTGGCAACCGGAAAAGTGAAATTCCCGGATACGTTGCCACAAGGTAACTTTGTGACGTTGCCAGTTAGTAACTGCGACGTCGTGGCAACGTTGTGTATCAATAGTTGTGTGCTGGTAATCAGTTGGTAACTTTTATATTTATTTGTTTTTCTATGGGCGGACATGCAGTAGTTTAACCTAATTTATGTCCTCATTTTCCCAAACTAATTTAAAGGCTATTCCAACAGCTGTGAATGATGAATGCAGACCTCAAAATGAATTAAATTCATTTATTGTGAAAAACACACAGAACATGATCAAAACTCTAAATAAAAATAATAAAATAAAACATATAGCCTACAGCGAAACATAAAATAAAAGCATTCGAGACGTTTTGCACTCAGTATTATTAAAAACATGCTATGCTAGCATAACATTTGCTAACATATATTTCAGACGATCAAGGAAAGATACCATATAATCACAGAGGTAAAAATATTAACAAAAGTACTTAAAGTAGACTGTGGGTAATGTTACTTAACCAATCTGACGCAGTTGTTGAACTTTATTGCTATAAAACTGACGAGAAACACGGAGAAACGTTGACGCTGTCCTCTCCAGCAGCTTGAATGTTTTCCCGGTTGCCATGGCAACTCTAACGGCCACCAGCACTAACGTAAACATAACAATAAAAAAAGGTTTTGTGTCTTTCCAAAGTTAACTTTATACATTTTTATAAAAGCCATTTATTCGTTGTCACCTCGGAAAAATAAATTCTTCTCTCAGAAAAATTAACTTCACTCACTTGTCAACATACTGTGGGCGCGCGCTGTATGTCACGTCACTATATAAAAAGCAGTCATCCATATTCTGACTATTATAACCTTTCATCGAAGTAAAACCATTAAAAGTGGAGGGAAAATCACATTATGAAATTTTTTTTTTCTCCAAATCATGTTGGTCACAATTATTGGCACCCTAGAAATTCTTATGAGTAAAATATCTCTGAAGTATATTCCCATTCATATTTAAAAAATTTTAGCACACCAGGGTGACTAGGAGCATGAAATTGTCCAGCCAGGACTTCCTGTTCCACAGGAGTACAAACATGAGGAAACACAAAGGCCAAATTCCCTTAATCATTCATCACAATGAGAAAAAACAAAGAATATAGTTCTGATTTGCAGCAAAAGATTGTCGAGCTTCACAAAATAGAAAGTGGCTGTAAGAAAATAGCTAAAGCATTGAAAATCCCCATTTCCACCATCAGGGCAATAATTAAGAAGTTCCAATCAGTGTGTCTCAATCGTCCTAATGTGAAGTGAGGAGGAAAGTTTGGGTGGACAAAGACTCTCCAAGGATCACAGCTGGAGAATTGCAGAAATTAGTTGAGTCTTGAGTCTCAGAAAGCCTAAAAAAATGATCAAACAGCACCTACATCCCCACAAGATGTTCAGGAGGGTTTCAAGAAAATCCTCTGCGCTCATCCAGAAACAATCTCCAGCATATTCAGTTGTCAGACAAGACTGGAACTTCAAACGGACCGGCTTCTATGGTCAGATGACACTAAAACAAGAGCTTTTTGGCACATGGATAAAAAGTACCCCATGCCCACGGTTAAATATACTAATGGATCTTTAATGTTGTGAGCCTATTTTTCTGCTGGAGGTCCTGGACAACTTGTTCAGATACATGGCTTCATGGATTCTAGCAAATACCAACAGATAAAAAATCAAAACCTGACCGCTTCTGCTAGAAATCCAATAATGGGCCGTGGATCTTCCATCAGGACAATGATCCAAAACAAACATCAAAACCAACACAAAAATGTGTCACTGAGCACAAAATGAAGCTTCTGCCATGGCCGTCCCAGTCCCCTGACCTGAACCCTAAAGAGAATGAGTGGAGTGAACTGAAGAGAAGAAGCACCAACATGGAGCTGGAATCTGAAGGATCTGGAGAGATTCTGCATGAAGGAATGGTCTGATCTCTTGTCAGGTGTTCTCCAAACTCATCAGGCATTATAGAAGAAGACTCAGAGCTGTTATCTTGGCAAAAGGAGGTTGCAAAAAGTTTTGAATAAAAGGGTGCCAATAATTGTGGCCAATGTGTTTTGGAGAAAAACATTTATTTCATAATGTGATTATGTATACTTATGTGTGCTAAATTGGAACAACTTCAAGTATATTTAGTACACTTTAAGTATATGTCTGTGTAGGGACTAATTACATGCTTGATTAGTGATATTAAAGTGTACTTAATTTGTGTTATAAGTATACTTTATTTGTGTTATAAGTATATATTTTTTGTTACAATAGCTATAAGTTGCATTATAAATATACTTTATTTCTGTTATAAGTATACTTTATTTCTGTTATGAGTACACTTTGTGTTATAAGTACACTTTATTTGTGATTTAAGTACATTACAAAATAATTACGAGTGTCCTCAGAAACACAAGCAATATACACTGAATATATTATTTTACAGGTAATAGTATATACTGTATGCTCAGTACCTTTGGCTTATTCCAAATATTAAACATTACACACTTTGCAGTCAATAACAATACACTTTGTTATTACTTATACTTTGTATAATATAGTCAACATTTGAAGCGGATCAAAACCTTTAATCAATGTTGTCCTAACTTTTTTGATCCACTTCAAATGTTGACTACTGTACTTTGAATTACATAATCTCACACAATACAGTTGTGCTACTATTTAAATACAGTTTAACACATTTTCCCAAAGTTGAATGCATTTGTTTTCAAGGCCATTAAAATAAATAAAATGTAACAACATCACTAATGAAGAGACATATTTCATTGACAAATCCAATAGTTTTTATTTAAACTTAGATTCAGCAAAACTTACCATGTTTTTCATTAAAGAAAAAAAAAAATATTGGACCATGGTGACCCTCTATACCAGTGGTTCTCAAACTTTTTTCCCAGTGGGCCGCACAATGGTCCAAGTGCAAGTCTCACGGTCCGCATATAATTTACATATGACGTCACCAATGCAAACCAATCAGATTTAATGTTATGGTATTAGCAGATAATACTATTATTATACTTAGATGTTGCACACAATAAATAACAAATAAAAACTAACTTACTGACATTAGCTTCACAATAATAATCAGTAATGCTCAATGAACACACAAACTGTATATACAATCACTTTAAGTTGCTATTTAATTCTGTATGACTTTATGACTCTCTTCAACATCATCGCAATAGTCATCAAACAATCACATAAACGCCTTAATAAGCAAATATTACTCAGCTCTTTTTACAAACAACAATGAGTGCACTGTAGGCTAATTACAATCTGACGATATCAAGCTTTCTGTCATGTCGCAATCCCTCGCGCAGCATCGGATCCGCTATAGCGCGCGGCCGAGTTGGGCTCATCCAGCCGCGGGTGCGCTGATGCGGTTATTTTTACTGATTTAAAATACATCAATCAAACACATCGAATTCACAGTTCATTCTTTTGAAATTGTAGGTTTTGCTTATCAAGTAGGCTACTTTACTACAGAGCAAACAGGAAGGCTGCCCATCTCGCTCATTAACAGCAAACTGATTCTTCCATTCTTCTTACCTTTACTGCTGATGCTGCGACTCTTCTTGTTTGCTTGTGTTCCTTCATTTATCTTCCACATTTAGTTTTTTTTCCTTTAATAACAAATTTGACAATTTTGAGGCTTAAATTTACAAAATTAATGGCTACTGTTTGAACTCTTCCTAAGCGCGCACTTTGTTTGTTTCGTTAACTGAGTGTGATTGCATCATTAGCCTACATTGCCTGATGTCTGAAAATAATAAATACTCACCAAAATTATTTTATATGACAAATAAAGCATTATAGCTCATTTATATTTTTGTTAATTCACTTTATTTAAATTTTAAAACAAAAATAAATTGTATGCTAATTTTTTTTTATTATTATTATTATTGTGGTCGGCATATCGCGGGCCGGATTTACATTTGTGACGGGCCGCAGGTTGAGAACCACTGCTCCACACCCATTCAAACGCTTACTGCGCGTGAAGTGTCGCGTCGCGCAACTCGCGCCCAATTACATCAAAAGTAGCCTATATGCTCACTGGATGTCATGGCAACTGAAACACGGAGGAAAACTTTAAATATCTCGCCTTCGCTTTAATTTCGGACCATCTCCAAAAAGACATAAAACACTAAACAAATGATTTTGACATGCGTTTATCAAAGTAGGAAATCCAGACTTTTAATCCCTTACACACAATTACTGCTGTTGAAATACGAAATGGAGGCGGGTCCGGATTGAATCCCCTCCGGGTCCGGATCCGGACCGGAGTCCGGACTTTGAGAAGTGCTGCTATAGAGACTTTAGATAGTTGAGACTTTACTATAGAGTATAGTTCATACCAATAATTCATCATTTCTGAACATTGACTCTTTATTTACCTTCTTCTCAATATAATTAATGAAAGTTGTTAACGTGAATTATGTAGAATAGCATAGTTCTAATAGGGGCACATTGTAATGCAGTGTTACAACGTGCCCTTTCTGCACAACTGGACTGTCTTCTTCTGGTTTGATCAGAATTAAATAACTATATAAATGGCTAAATAACAGATTAAAGATTTAAATAAAAGCAGATTTGTCTCATTTTATTTAAACACTAAAAACTGAGAAGAAAAAATAATTTCAGTTAGAAATTTACTTTTGCTGTGGTTAAATATATTTTTTAAAAATATCTTCCAAAAATTTTTAAAGGTTTTTTTTTATTTTTTTTTTATACATATATAGTGATATGGCAACTGGTAAATACACTAAGTTTTGTCATACTGGCATTTGTGGAAAGTTTTGAACCATGTGTGTGCCCCACATTATTGTGCCCCACTCACCCCAGTACTAAATTGGCAATCAGAATCAGCCATCATGAATAGTGCATTGGTGCTAATAAATCTAAATATGACACTCAAAAGGTACTATACTTTATCTCATTTATTTTGCTCAAGAGCATTATACATTTGAGTCTACTCATCATATTAACAATAAATTCTAACCACAGGTTGGAAGCTTAAATTCCAACCACACAAAGTCTTAGTTCAAAGTTGGTGTTTCCCAAAAACACAGTTCCAGTGTTGGTAATGTTGAAATGTCCAACCATAGTTGGCTAATGATGGTTTTGGAAAACAAACCTCTGAGCTGTAGAACCACAAATACAGAATGAAGGCATTAACATTAGTTAACTACATTGGTTAACATAGACTAATTCTTATACTAGAGATGTGCAAGATTATTCGACTAGTCGATTAAACAATACTGCTGCTGTAAGTCGACTTGTATTCGTTTACTTTTTTTTTTTTTTTTGCTCTTTTACCTCCGTTTCACAGACAAGGTTTAAGCCTAGTTCTACTAAAATGCATGTTTGAGCTGTTTTAACTAAAAGCAATTTACAGTAGCATAACCTAATATATGTCAATGCCATTGTTTTGTTTTGTTGATGTGAAGTTATTAAAGTTGTTTTTGTAATTGTAGTATGGACAAGGAAGAGCTGGTCAGACATGGAGGAGAAAGAAGTGGGTCTTTGGCATGCTTGCCATAAAGGGTCAAAGAAGACGGCCAGTTTTGTGGCTGGTAGAACGGCGCTCCAGAAATGACCTGCTTCCTATTATTAGAAGACATGTTCGCCAAGGGTCTACCATTTTAAGCGATGAGTGGAGACCCTACAGAGCTCTATCAAGTCTTGGCTACACTCACTACTCAGTAAACCACAGCAGATGGTTTGTTGATCCAAACCATGGTGGACACACGCAAAATATTGAAAGAGCTTGGTTAACCTACAAAAGCCAAATTTGGCGCCTGAGAGGAAATAGGACAGAGAAGCTTCTAAAAGAACATTTGTCTTTTAGTGAGTGGACTTACTGGCTGGGATACAAGCACAAAGATGGCCCTCTAGGTCATCTTCTGAAAGACATTAGAAGGCATTTCAGCAATTAATTTCTAGAAGGCAAAAAAAATAAAAAAAAATTTCCCTAGTTCAGGCATTACATGGTTTAATGTTTATGTGAGGCTGTCACATTAAATGAAAATGGTACTAGACGCTTAATAAATAATTATAAAATGTATAAATGTTTATAAAAGTTACTTGTTTCATGCCTCATGTTTAAAGCAATTTCCAGTCATGATTTGTGCAACCAAACACTAAAATCATGTTTGAGATTTTTGGTGAAATTTTGTATATTTTTAGATAACCCCTTTATAAGTATGTAGTAACACCTGAGTCATTACTAGTTAGTTACCATGATCTTCACTTTAGAATACTGATCCAAATAATTATTAACCCCTTTATAAGCATGTAGTAACACCTGAAGTAACATTCTTCACTTTAGAATACTGATATTATTCATAGCATTTGGATGGCTGATGACTTAACATGTTCCAGTACACAACTCTCTAGTGATTCAATGACAGTCCAGAGGTATGCTGCAAAATTGGCCACATGACAAGTAAGATCCCGACAACTGCATTTTAAAATCCATTTCTTTAAAATTATTCAGTTGATAAATAGTTCTCTAGGAGACAGTATAGACTTATTATTGACAGTTTTACCAAACCATAAGTCTGCTATTACATATTGACAATGTAAGCAACCTTGTGTATTCATTTACAGTAGTAGTTAAAATGTTAATGTAGTGCTAGTCATTTGTCCTGCATTAGTTATTGATTAGTTTTGCATGAATTACGAAACTTTTTCAGTAGTTCTCTAGGAAGCAATAAAAAAAACAGTAGTTATTAATTAGCTAATAGATAACTACCACTTTCATCTGAGCGCTATTACTTACTAATTTGTTAATCAAAGTTTTTTGTTAGTTATTAGAAGTTACTATATTGTTAATATGGTGTTACTCATTTGTTCCTATGTAGTTATTCATTAACGAAGGATCAGTATTCAAAGTGTTACCATTTGTCCTTTGTCTGAGTTGCAAGGTGTCAGGTCTGTTGATAAAAGGCAATGCATGGGCGACTGGTTTTTGCAAGTGTTGTTATGGAAATATCAGATGAGGGACGTCAGTACTTTCGCAAACTGGCAAGGACTTGAATGTCCTCAGAACATCCGTCAGCGAACGTTACAAAGCGGACCTTAACGGACGTTCACAACGTTCGGGGGACGTCCCTTGTTTGTAGGCAGTAGAGTTAGGGTAAGAATCTAAACGTATTTTAGCTTTTCTCGATTGCTAACACATTAGAAGTGATTCAGTTGGCCCAGTTTCCCAAACCATTCGTTAAGTTATCAAAACAAAGACACATTTCTCAAAACGTTTAACAATGACAACATTAGGTAGCAAAACTGATGACACACCAGTCAAAATCTGAGAGAGCTGAATGAATAATTTACAGGGGTTTTAAACTTTCACAGTACCAGTATGCTACTTTAGATGAGGGAAATGTCACGTTGTACACCCTCAATGTTGTGATTGTCAGTTTTCTTAGCCATTTGTTATATGTATACTGTATTTTTTGCAGCGCTGAGAAATGATTGCCTAGGTATATAGTCTTGTGTCAGAAGACCAATACACTGCTATAGTACTGTATATACTGTAATGAAATTTAGCCAAATGTGCAGAGGATGCTGAATTTACTTTTACTGCAATTGACAGTATACTGTATTGTGTTCATACCAAGTTCATACTTATTTTTCTCATGCTTTTCATCTACTGCAAGATCAATTTATAATAGTAAAATGAAAAAGAGGTATTTTTGTTAACCATGTTATATGAATTGATCTCACTAGTGTTCACTGGGCAGTGCAGTAGTCTGTGTATTGTTATGTTTTGTGTGTCATCTGAGGCCAAAGTTTGATTTTGTCAGACAAGAATAAGTTTTTGACTAGAACATTTTATTTTGACCTGGACGTTTGTGCAAGTTGGTGTATAGTTTTGATATTGTGTTTAGTTGTGAGAAAATGTTGAATTGTTTCATGAATTGTGCGTTAGCAATCAAGAAAAACAATAGAGACTGAAAAGTTTGAAGGACAAATTTATGTTGGCTTGTCATAAACCCAACTTCAAGTCTTGTTTAAAAAATGTAAAAACTTTGGTCAGTTAGGCCAGAATATAGATGTTGTTAGGTGGTTGCTAGGAGATTCTGGGTGGTTGCTAGGCTCTTGCTATGCAGTTGCTGATGTGTTGCTAGAGTATGTGGTTGATAGGGTGTTCTGGGTGAACACACAGATATTCCTACCTCTGCTAATAACAGAAACTCAAAAATTGTTTTGTTGCTCTTTAACTTGCACTAAAATGTGATTTATACCATCGAAGTAGCCTGTGTAATATTAATAAAACTGCTCATCTCCTTTAGTGATACAAGCTCAGACTCATTTAGAAGTTTTTCATATAGTGTTTACTTGGTGCCATGATGGATATTGAAATTTTGTTATTTATTAATTTCATACAGTATATAGATACTATCTGGTAATGCAATGTTTGTGAACACAATTGTGTATGTGAGGCTCTAAATCTCCAAAAACTATACATGAGCGCTTGCTTTGGTGTTGCCACCCCTTTGCCACCCTATAAATAATTTTGTAGATTCGCCCCTTTGGATAAATCACAATATAAGGGGGCGGTAAAAAAAATCTTGCCTAGGGCGCCAAAGAGGCTAGGGCAGGCACTGGGTCCGACGGTTAAGCAGAGCGGTTAAGATTAAGGGGCTTGAATAATTAATAATCAATATAACCTGACAAAAAGATATTTATTAAATGTTATCCACATTATATTTCATCTTCAACAGTATTGTGAACTTTTATAACGATGCGTTTGGTCATTAACTTTTAAATGCATCATTATGCAAAGATGAGGAGAGTTCTCTGCATGAAAGACCCATGACTGGCAGATCAACGTGCGACTACATTTCTCTCCGAAAGGTAGGAAAATAAATGTAATTCAATGTGGATGATTTTAACTGTGACAAGATGATTGACAGGGTAGTTTAAACAGTTACAGGTTGCGTAAATAAGCGAAAGAACGTCCGTTAAAGATGCAGTTATGACGAGGTAGTATGTCCCAAAGCTTTCATACTCTTCTGCTACACACTCAAAAGTATGTACTTTTTCTTTACAAAAACAGTACATACTTTTAGGACGTAGTATAAGTAGGCGAATTGGGACGCAGCTTAGGAGTACGACCGGTCTAAAATGGCGGCCGCAAATCTCAGCGCCCAGCAGCCAATAGGGCGTTTACTTATATGATGTCTATGTGAAATCTGCTCAAACCTGATTTGGGCATGCGGATGTGGAAAGAAACGCATTTATCTGGCACGTTTTTGGAACTTTCATTGTACTGCCATATAGTATGATTTGTGAGTGAGAGAAAAAAAACCTCTACTTAATGGACCCATTTATCTGGACAGCCAGTCACCAGTTATTCGAAAGTTGACCTTGTATTCAAGTTGTTTCTTTACTACTGGACTCATGAGCGGTGGTGTTGTTGTTGTTGTTTTTTTTTTTTCAATTTGTTACTCTGTTGATGTAATTTTTTTTTCTTTTTCCCCTCCCTTTTTTGTAATTAAATGGAATGAACTTGAGAATTTGAGTTTTTGTTTATTGTAACTGGTGGCTTTTGAGCTATCTGGGAAATATTTGACAGTTTTTACTGTCTGGCGCCCGAACAAAAAAAAAAAAAAACTTTTTGAGGTTAAAACAGTTTAGGTTGAACTGATTCACTAGAATGAAGCAGAATTTTCAAATTTTTCAAAAAACAGGGTCCTTTGGGATGACTAATTCAATAGACTGAATCAAACATTTCAACACTTCATATGAGCAAAAAAGGAGGGTCTAGGATGACTGATTTCACTAGAATGAATTAAATGTTTCAGCATTGCAAATGAGCGAGAGAGAGGACAGTTTGTATGTAAGCTTGTGTAACCTAGGTTACTCTAGAGTGCCCCAGGGATGACGCGTTTTTGTAGGCCAACCCGGAAGTTAACGGCGCACGGGTTCCCTCGGTTGAAAGCCTATGCATTTTTCCCATAGACTTTTGGAAAATCGCAGAAAATAAGCTCTGTGTTTAACAAAGGGTTATGACACTTACAAGTTGTGTCTATCAATATAATCTTTACAAGTTAACACAATATTTATAGATTTTGAAGCCTAAATAAAGTCGTCAGATATAAAAGGCTAACAGTAGGCTATAAACGGACTACAGCACACCATGGTTGCGGATCAACGTCGTCACCACCAAGCGTCCTCAAACTTTATTTAAAAAACAACTTTATTTACAAACATGCTCGCTGATTATGATCTGCGCTGTGTATGAATACTTATCCACTTTTTCATGAGAAATGCTGTCCAAATGTCCCGGTTTTAATGATGGGCTAAAGTCCCCGCCAAAGGAAGTAGTCCCTTTTAGCAACTTGTTAGCAACCGCCGATTTTAAGACACAGTAAAAGTTTAAAAAATCACAAGTGGGTTATAACTGGTGTGTTTTATGTCATAGATCAAAACGTGAAAGTATTTAGAGGCTTTGTTAACCACAGACCTTATTTCAGGCGATTTAGCAAAAACCCATTCAAAAAACCCATAGACTTTACACCGTTGGAACCGGAAGTTCTAAAATGCTAACTCGCTTCCGGGTTTTGCCTACAAAAACGCGTCATCCCTGAGGCACTCTATTATTGGCATTATAATGCCGCCATAAGTAATATTTATCCAATTTTAACCCAAAACGGGCCGTTGTCCTCATATTAACGCTGTATACACTGATCTACTGTATTTTCAACTCATACCTGCAGCCGGAGGGCGCTCTGTACACACTTAGTCCAAGAATTATGGCTCGAAGAAGGAAAAATCATGTGACCTTCCAGGCTTCCCTACATCGTTATGCTATGCTATATTATCCTATGTTGTTATTTGGTATATTATGTGTAAATCGACACTTTTGAAAGTAATAAATACACGATTGTGACGATATGTGGTTTATCTGTGTTCTTCATGCCATGTCAGGTATTCGTAATAGTAGATTATATTTATAATGCAATGCTAATCGAGATAGCTTTTCCCATTGTGCAGAATAGCCTAAAATGATATATTTTCTGTCTGATTTTTGATCCGAAGCCACATCACATTACAGAAGGTTATTTAAAACACTCGACTTGTACGTTTGTAGCAAAAATGTGGTTTTAATCTTATAAATTATCATGTTTTGTTGGTGTGCTAAGCTAACATGGTAACGAGCCCAAAGATGCACCTGTTCTGAGCTAATGCAAATAAATAATATTGAATTGTACAGCTCACCGATTTTTGTTTTCTTTTTTTCAAGAAGGGCATTAGATACAGTTTCAAAGAAGGTGAATTGAGAAGTTTGGTGAAAGAAATTAGGGATTAAATCTTGAATAGGACATCGTCAGTCTAATTATAATAAAGACAAAAGAAAAGAATAATTAGAGCCATAAGCAGGTTGGAGAGGTGTGAATGTGTTCAGGGGAGACTGAAACTGAATGGGGCACTTAGCACCACAAAAGAATATTGACCATACACTTGAATAGATGACAATAAACATCAGTTAACATTTTAGTCTTTTCAAAATAAAATCACATGACGTGGTCTTAAAAAACATGTAATAAAACTCAGAGTTGTATCATCTTCAGATTTGAAATGTAACATGGTCAGACATGTGGCTTTAGCTGCAGTGCATTTCTAGATTGCTAAAACTAGGCCAACTTCACTTTTATTTCCATAAAGATATTTCATAAAAATAAATTTCTAATAACTTTTCAAAACTTTGAAGCTATTTTTAACTATTTTCTTCATTGTGACAATAATTAATTATGAATTTACAATAAACTGTAAAGTGTCTGCTTTCAAATAAGACCTTACTTATGCTTTTAGTGCAAAGGGTTCATGAACTATATCTGTTTTAGTTTGGGTATGTCATTTTTGGGGATTTTCTAAAAGCGGGGGTGCTGACTAACAGGTTAAGACCTCAGAAGAACAGGCAAATCTGTTTTTAATTTTTTTTGCTGTTTTTAATGTCAGATTTCGTCACTTGGCTGAGTTGCACTTAATTTTGCTTAATAAAATGATGCTTTAAACATAATCAATGCGTCTCATGCCCAATAACCATAGCATGTAATTTATTGTTTAAGTTTTCATTGTTTATCATTGGGTCAGTGTAGCTCAAGTGATCCAATAGTGACGTAAACAGTTTCCAAGGCTCTATTGTTTAAAGTGTTAAACAGCAGTTTATGAGCATTAGTTATTTATAGCACACCTTTTAAACAAAGCTTTTAAACAGTTTCACTGTACTCTGCAGTCTCCAGGGTCTCGGACAGTAATATTTTAACATATTGAATTCTTATCAGTCTTTCACAGGAACCACTGATTACACAAAATTAGAACGCCTCAGGTCAACAGTAAATACTGTTATAAATGGGCATCAGCTGGACCTTAACTATTTTCACACCTAAATCAGGAAGTCTTTATTTTGACATCTGCCTCCACAATTTTTGAGGTGCCTCATGACATTTTGGAGACCCTTTATGACTCTACAAAGAAAAGTTCATGCAGCGCTTGAACAAGAGGCCTCCCCAATTCTAATAACAGAATCTGGTGGTGGACGAGGCCAGCCGAAGTACATTGTTTCTGAGGAACTGCTGTCCCGACTCATTGAAATGTCTTTACCCATTTCTTGCATTGCAAATATTTTAGAAGTCAGCCAGTCAACCATCTTCCTCCGAATGCGTGAATTAGGTCTTTCTACAAAAAATACTTATAGTACCCTTACTGACCAGGAATTGGACAATGTCATTGTGGCCATCAAAAGAAGAGTACCAAATGCAGGATATGGGATGGTAAAAGGTTGCCTGCAAGCAGAGGGACACAGAGTTCAATGGAGTTGATGCTCCTGGCATTTTAGAAAGGATGACACAGCTGGGGTGCATTGTCAGGAGGACATATTTCGTACAACAACCTTTGTCTTTGGTCCATATTGACACCAATCACAAACTCATAAGGTAATTGTACAGTTCTTTTATGTTTAAGGAAATCTAATAACTAATATTATGCAATCAAAAAAAAAATTCAACCTTTTTTCTTTTTAGGTACAACATTGTCATATTCGGGGGGATAGATGGGTACTCGCGAAAGGTAGGTTCATTTTAAAATGACAAAATACTAAAAACAGGTAGTCTAGTCTCGTAGTTCTGCATTTTTTTTTTCTTCGTTTCATTTTTTTGTAATACATATTTGTATATGCCTTATCTTTGTCTTTATATAGATCATGTACCTGGAACCAGCATCTAACGATTGCTCGAGCAATGCCCTTACATTCGTTCTTAAGTCTGTGCAGAACCATGGCTGGCCTTCAAGGTAAGTTGTTTAAACTAGTTTTGCTGCTCCCCAATCCTTGTTTCTATTTTTAGTAGTGTCAAAGTCTCTTAAAGGCAGGTTGCAGGTTTTTCCATTTTCTCCCAGTTACCTGTCTTTATATGTGGAGTGTCTGTTAATGTTCAGTGTTTGTTCATGTTTTCTTCTCATTTTTTGTTTTTGTTTTAAATGTTGTATTTATTTAGGGTTAGGGGTGATGAAGGTGTGGAAAATGTGAGAGTTGCAGAAACCATGTTCAGAGTGAAAGGCACAGGAAGAGGGAGCTTTATCACTGGCAAAAGCGTACATAATCAAAGGTAAGAAATGAAACATCTCATTGCTGTAAATTTGGATTTATGAAAACTATATAATAAACATTCAAGTTACAGAACTTATGAATAATTTAGCCTAAAACTACATTTGACATTTACTCACCCTTGTATTTTAAACCTGTACGACTTTATTTTGTGGAACACCAAAGCAGAATGTTAGCAGAAAAAAGTGATTTGTTAACTTTCTGCCTGACATCCCCTTTGATGTTCCACCGTACAAAAAAAAAAAAAAAATCTTACAGGTTTAAGGGTTTCATTAGTTAATACTAGTTCATTCTTCATATTCAAGTAATTATCTCTTTAGCATTTATTAATCATTTATCATTGTTCATTTCAACATTTACTTACACATTAAAATATAAAGTTGTATTTGTTAACAATGTAAGGTGGACTAATATGAACAAGGAGCGACTGTATTTTAAACTAACATTAACTGTATCGCTCAATGTTAGTTCATGTTATTTAATACATTAAAGGGATAGTTCACTCCAAAATGAAAATTGTCTAATTACTCCCCTTCATGTCGTTCCAATCATGTACGACTTTTATCTTCAGAAAACAAAGTAAGATTTTGATGACAGAATGTAATGAGAATGAACCTCATTGGTTATGCAGCACATGGAACAACTTGAGTGTGTGTAAATAGTGACAATTTTTATTTTTGGGTGAACTATCCCTTTTAACAAATGTGACTTATTGTAAAGTGTGACCAACTAAACTGATTTAAAAAAAAATTGTTTTCCCCTTTTAGAATTGAACGTCTGTGGCGAGACGTCTGGATTGGTGTAACACAGCTGTATTATGATGTTCTCCACAGCCTTGAGGAAGATGGTTTGTTGGACTTATCTGATTCTCTTCATGTGTTCTGTACACACTATGTATTCATCCCACGCCTGCAGCGCGACCTCCATACTTTTTCTGAAGGCTGGGATAATCACCCATTACGGTCTGAAGGTGGACTCACCCCTAACCAGCTGTGGGTTTTGGGACACATGCAGAATTCAACCCAGGATGAGGAGGAATTGCAACTTAAATTTTTATTAAATTCTATATACTTTTGCTGTGTTGTCAAATTATTTGTTACTGTTGCTTAAAGTATAATGCAACAGTTTTCTATAATACATTTAAGAATCTGGAGCTGTTTGGAACAGACTGGGAGACATTTGACAGCGTAGATGAAGCTGGAGGAGTTCACGTACCAGAAATTCAGTGCCCACTGACTGCTGCTGCGATGGAAATTGTAAAATCAACAATTGATCCTCTTGCACCATCTGACTCTTATGGAAGAGATATTTACAGGGGTGCACATTAGAGGTACGCAGGTACGCATGCGCGGTAAAAATAAACTATGCGTACCAGAAAACATGGAGGGAAGCGCTTTTGAGTACCGGTTCACAGGGATACGTTTACTTACTGGAGTAGGATTTTTCTCCATCTCTGGTAAGATAGCAATCATGATAATATGTGTGTTCTTTAATTATTAGGTGTGCAACGGATCGCAGTTAATACGTGATCCATACGGATAAGGTCCAACGGTTCGGCACGCATGTGATTCGCGGATTAACTGCTATATTTAACCATCATAGAGTGAAAGTTTGTAATTTGGACGTGTTTTGTCTCGCCAATTAACACATTCAAACGACTTTAAAAGCGGAAGAAGAGGCGAAAATCGGGACTCGCGAACTGTAATCTGTGCACACAGCCCCCCGAAACGCGCGCATGATGAGAGTCGGACAGCGCTCGAACCGGCTCGAACACCGAATTAATTCCGCTTTCGCGTTTACTTGCGCTTGAAAGGAAACATACACACAAAATTATGTCAAAATACCTGTCTCGGCAAGTGCTCTCTCGGTTATGTCATAAGTGAAGTGTTGAGAAAGAAACCGGATGTGTGTCAGTTTTTCGGTCCGTGCTTTCCTTCTTAAAGTGACAGCAGCCTTTGCTGTCATTAATGTTAGTAAAATAAAAAAATCATTATTATCATCTACCATGTTCGAGAGAAAGAAGATAGTGAGGAGAGCAGTCAGGAGGAAAGTGATAAGGACAGCTTTTAGGATGTGTCGTGTAAAGTGTGAGTACCAAGCAACATCTCCAGGTACTCCCTTGAGAACCAGACCAAAAAAGTTATGTGCACCCCTGGATATTTATACATCTTTGCTTCAATATGTTAAAAGAATGTTGACAACAACACAATGACTGTCTAAAATTTTATCTGCAGTGGACAATTAAAAAAGTTTGTACATATTCAGACATACAAAATAAGTAATCATTGTAAATGTTGTGTAGAAGAGATTTATAAAAATTTACGTGAAGATTTTAACACTTAATGATTTATTGTATAGAATTTCATGACATGTACATATTCAGACATATGAAATAGTATAATTGTAAATTTTGTAAAATATTTAATAATTTACATAAAGATGTTAACACTTAATAAAAGGAATTACGTTAAATAGATTATCCACCCAAAACTATTTTTTATATTGCATAGAACAGAAAATATTAATGAACAATGCATTCTACAGAGCCTATAATGGGACAAGGTAATGGAAAAATTGAGAGGGATACATTTCTTTCTTCTTCTATTATGTTGCTTTAGGTGCTCCGTAGAATGTTATTCATTACCTGTGCCTTTCCGAACAAGGTATTTGTCTTTGGTTAACATTAGGAATGTGTCCTATTATTTTAAAAGAAATTATCCTAAGGAAGACAATTTTACTCTACTGCTAACAAAAGGCACTTAAAAAGCTGACCTATGCTTACTACTTAGACATTATCAAATGATTCAGCATGCCTTACAGCCATTTTCATAACAAATTTAAAGTCATGAAATGTTTTCAGGTGAGCTGTAGGAAATGTAATGGTGCGAGTACATGCGCTGACAGATGAAAAACAAATAGTGTGAGTTGTGTCACAATTGTGGGATTACAAATTTGTACTATGTTATATCTAAGTTCCAATGTAATAGTATATGAACTGAAAACTTTGTACATTGTGTTTTACATTTTGAGGTAAAGATAATGACATTCTAAAGGAGATCAAGGCAGTCAGCCCAGGTGTCTGAGACACTAACCTTTTGTCTTCACGCACTTCCTGACCATAAGCCATGACAAGCTCAAGTTACAGCTGTGCTTTTGTCTCTATGATAATGTAAAGGTATG
The DNA here is from genome assembly GCA_028476615.1 of Culter alburnus. Lineage (NCBI taxonomy): Eukaryota > Metazoa > Chordata > Actinopteri > Cypriniformes > Xenocyprididae > Culter > Culter alburnus. Next base: position 33,810 of record JAOTNS010000712.1, read on the forward strand.
GACAATACTGTCAGACTGTTTGGATTAGCACCTATGCATTTGAATGACACAGTTATGCTGATTAGATCATGGCTGGGAAATGTAGGGAATGGGCTGATTTCCTGCACTGCATTTGCATGCATTGTTTAGTTTTTCTCCACCTCTACTCTATGTATCCCTCCCCCTTGAATGTATATAAACTTCAATGTACACTGCCTTAGTTAGATTTTGGATGACCACAGCGACGCACAGCGTGTTTCTCAATAAAGAGTAACTTCTGCTTCAGAGATCCCAAAGTCTCCTGGTCTCTGCTTCTGAGATTGCCCCCAACTCTTCATTCCTTTGATTTTGTTCCCCCGGGCTGAGTCATTTCAGGAATGCAGTAAAGCTCTCTTTAGAGTGCCCCTCCAATCATTGAGTCACCCGGCTTTCCTTCAGCCCCCCACTGTTTCATAACACCTCCTCATCATTCCCG
>JAOTNS010000713.1:0-36418 GCA_028476615.1 Culter alburnus
GAACATGTGTTTGATTTAGGTTGGGAGAAACCTGAGCTCCAGGATTTGATTTTCCAGATGTTTTTGTGAGTAATGGTCTCTCCAGAGGGAGAGCAGTTTTGGCCTTGGGCAGAGGGATGCATTTATCTTGATGCATGTAGAGAAAGTAGAAAGTAACTACAAAGTTTTATTTTTACATTACAAAGTTGTATTCCCCATTCTCTCCATATGGGATGAATTTTGCCGTAACACAAAGAACATGCCAACAAATCATTTGGTAGTTTTCCATGTTTAGAAAGTGAGGAAAAAAAATAGGAGTTTATGGTTATAATGTAATGAACAAACAGAAGTGTTGCTAATATGAGAGAAGTAGAGTGATGTTTGCCATTGCGTGACCTTTATGACGATGGTGTTTCTGTACCTTTCCACCACTCAGAATGAACATGTACTGTCTGTGTGTGTGTGTGTGTGTGTGTGTGTGTGTGTGAGAGAGAGAGAGAGAGAGAGAGAGTCTTCCAGGTCTTGATCTTTGTGACTGCTTCAATCTGAACCCCTACCGAGGGCAGAATTACCCAAGTGTGTGCAGTCCTGTGATAACAGCTAGTGATGGCGTGTGTGTGATGTTACTGAGGCCGCTCTCCTTCATCATCTGAGAGTTATCAGCTGTCATTGTGAATGCAGTCTGACAGCACACACTGTTTACTCCCTGATTTGTGCTTAAGATGGTTTACTGCAGACCATGCTTTTAAAATTTACTTCAGAATCATTTCTCACCAGTAGAAACCTGCAGAAAGACACAGGTTTCTACTAGTATGATCAAAGCTATAAGAAATTAATTTATCTTTGTTTATGTGTTCTCTTTTGCAGGACCCTGTATATGGGAAAGGAAAGCTGGCTGAGATCCAAGGGCTCATTTTAGGGATGCTAGAGACCTTCAACTATGAACAGGTAGTGTGTATGTAGAATGTTTTCTTTTAAAAATGCTTTTTATAATTGCAATTTAAAATAATTATTTTCTATTTGAATACATTTTAAAATGTAATGTATTCCTGTGATAGCAAAGCTGAATTTTCAGAGTCACATGAGTTGGTGCTCAAATTATGTTTCTAATCATTATTAATATTAAAAACACTTGAAACCATGATTTTTTCAGGATTCTTTTAATATAAAGTTATAAAAAAAAAAAAAAAACTTTTTGTAACAGGGTGAAAAGCTGAATACTACTTGATTTATCTCAGTAACTGCCCTGTTATTGGACCCTTGCACTCACATAAATTAATCATTACCTGCCTGCTGTGAATTGCACATTTCTACAACAGCATTTGTAGACACAAACTCCAAGTAATAATTCAGTACCCTGTTATTTCAGATTCCATCAGATACTGTCACTGTACCATGGTATCACTACTTTTTTTGTCAGGGCATAGTGCAGGCTTTGTGAGGTGTTGATACACAGCCTGACTTGCAAGATAAATTATTAAATATGTCTATACAGTAGAGCTACCCATAGTGCATCATTAATGCCTTACTCTTCTATTAATTGCACTCTTGATGATTTCAGACAGCAGCATAGAAAGATACATTATTTACCTCTGTTAAATTATGAGTTCTTTTAGCACTGCTCACACAGCTCATGCTACAGCAGCTCAAGCTAAATTCACAGTGTTTTATGTGATAATTGGAAATGAAATGTGAGGCAAAATCTTTAAAGAAAATTGAAAACCTTTATGCCACACCTGCCAACAGCAAGTGTTGAGAATAGTTATTAGGACAAAAAAAAAAAAAAGCTGGCCATACTATCATATATGGTCAGAGATGCTGTTAATATTGCAGGTTATGACAGTGGCCAAGATGTCAAAGAAGCATCCAGCATGGTATGCATTTTTCCAAATATCAGTAAAGGGTTGGTATTTATTGATTATATTACAGGCAGAAAAAGTGTATATAAAAACAATAAATGTATGTACTTAACCTGTGCCTCTCTACATCCAACTATTAAGATAGTAGGGACAAGGACATCTTTTAGCTATATTTATAAAACAACACAGTGATGCATCACACACATTCCTAAATAATTCTCAATCCCTCTTATCGACGTTTTAGAGAGCGACGTCCTTCAGAAGAACTATCAAACTTAACTTATTCCAGCTTATCCTTACAGCTTCTTTAATCGGGTCAGTTGAGGGTGGAGTGTTATGAGAACTCATTATTGGCTGTTTCTTCATTAATTAACAAGTGCATAATTGAAGAGGCTCTGGACTTCTCAGGTCCCATAATGGTTATCAGTGGCACGCACACAGCCATGGTCAGAATTATTGTCACCCTTGGTAAATATAATCAAAGAAGGCTGTGAAAATAAATCTGCATTGTTTATCCTTTTGAACTTTCATAAAAAAAAAAAAAAAAAATCTAATGTTTCATTGAAGTAAAACTAATGAATGTGGAGTGGGGGTGGGGTTCACATTATGATAAATGTTTTTATCTAATACACGTTGGCCACAATTTTTGGTACCCCTAGAAATTATTATGAGTAAAATAAAGTATATTCCTTTTCATATTTACAATTTTTAGAACACCAGGGTGACTAGGAACATGAAATTATACAGCCATGATTTCTTGTTTCACAGGATTATAAATATACATAGTATATTTATACAAATATACAAATAGTACAAATAGTACATAAAAAATACAAAGTATGATATCTGGAAGAATGTTTTTTAACCAAGCAGATCTCGCCCCCCTATTGACTACCATAGTAGGAAAAAATACTATAGTAGTCAGTGGGGGGCGAGATCTGCTTGGTAACAAACATTCTTCTAGATATCTTCCTTTTGTGTACAGGAGAACAAAGACATTTATTCATGTTTGGAACAACTTGAGGGTGAGTAAATGATGACAGAATTTTCATCTTTGGGTGAACTATCCCTTTAAATACAAGGAAAAAACAAAGGGAATTAGATGAACACAGGTGAACAGAATCTAATAATCAGTGATTAACCATAGTGTGTATGAGTAACCAAGGGAACTAATATAAACAGGCAAACAGGAACAGAACAAGCAGAGAAAACTAAGCTAAAACAGAACATGACACAGCATAACCATTACACCTATTTTTTAGTCTTTTAGTGTTATTATAAAGTAGGAACTGGATTAAAATCCTCCCTGGTTTCGGCTTAATTGAAAATCGGCTTTGCTAGTGGTTTCTGAAAGTCGAGAAGAAATAAACAAGAATGAAGAAAATTTGTTGTCTGAAGTTCCACCAAACTTGTCTGACATCTTTTTGCAATACTAATTTATTTGATTGATTTTTATTTATTATTGTGTAGAGTTGCTTTCTTCACCTTAGCTAGTTGTCTTTCAGTAGTCACTTCTCACCTGAGGTCACTTGTAGGCTAATAGCGACCAGAAATCTGCATCAGACTTCAATATATTCCCTTTTTTCCCTTTCTATTCTACATTTGACAACATAAATGCTAAATAATGCTGTTACTTTGGAGACCTAACCTTTGTAAGTGGCATCTGGAGTGCATTTCTAAAGATGTTTTCAGTGGGCATAGTGTCCATGAATCATTTAAGTGTTTTAGTATGTCGCACAATTCGCTGGAAGGTGCCTACGCAGGATGCACGACTGTTGACGTGGCAGTGCAGTGCAACAGGCTGCCTGCACTGGATGTGTCAAAGTGAATGTTTTTTTCATTCAAATCTTTTTCCTAAATAAAAGACAATTATAGCTACAGTATTACGAACTGGAATAAAGGAAAATAAAAAAAAGCACAGTAAACAGTCTGTAATAAAAAAGAACAATGCAAGCAGGCAACAAAACCAATAAATAGGAAATACTGTAGAACAAAGAAACAAATTGGTCTAAGAGTAGTGAGAAATAGTACAGAAATTAATGTAAAATGTAAAAATAAATATCATTACTTTATGATTTAAGCATGCGCTGACTCTTAATAAAGCTACAAATGTTGTACAATCGAGCAGTGAGTGATTTTTAATTTTTCTTTTGTTTAAGGGCACAGACAGTAGTAGGTATACAGTATTAGGTTGCTGTCGCTTTAAGACCTAATGCACATATCTAATATACTGATAATCATCTGATTTTCTTTCAGATGTAAACAACAGCCCCTTAGCGATGTGTTCACCATTCATAGAGCATCACAGTTAATCAGGCGTGCCATCATGTGGTCAGATCATTTTCTTGTCTTAACGGTTATCTTTGCTGAATTGTCAATATGTCTAATAGTAACGTTTGCTAACATTTTTATTCAAAACCGTGATTTCTTGATTTAAAAATAAAATCGTGGCAAAACATTAAATTCAAATTAATTGAAAAAATTGGAAAAATCACCCAGCACTAAAGAGAACTCATCTTGTTACTCAGATGCTGACGGTCGAGTTTCTGTGTTCAGAAGTATTAAGCATGTCCCGTTTTTTATTTTTTCCATGCATCCATGCTTCATCACTCTAACGTGTCAATGACTTTAAGCAATTCACCCACTGAAAGGTGCGTGGATATATTAACATGCTGCAGTATGAACAATATAACAAAATGTCTATTGATTGACACTTAATATTGTCACAACAGTATACTACATTAACAAAATCTTGTATTTAAAAGACTACAAATGTAAAAAATAAGGCATCCATTATTGACTTTATCCATCAGGTCCTGATGTCTCTGAGCAGCCTTTAAAAATACAATATTCGACAAAACGCATGTTGATCAGTTAAAGGGTTAGTTCACCCAAAAATGAAAATTATGTCATTAATGACTCACCCTCATGTCGTCCAAACCGCAAGACCTCCGTTCATCTTCGGAACACAGTTTAAGATATTTTAGATTTAGATGAAACACCGACAGATGAAAGGATTCAATGGAATCAATTCAATGGAAAGGATTCCAGAAGAGAAGACAATGCTGAATAAAGTCGTAGTTTTTGTTATTTTTGTACCAAAATGTATTTTCGATGCTTCAACAAATTCTAACTAACCCACTGATGTCACATGGACTACTTTGATGATGTTTTTATTACCTTTCTGGACATGGACAGTATACCGTACATACATTTTCAATGGAGGGACAGAAAGCTCTCGGACTAAATCTAAATATCTTAAACTGTGTTCCGAAGATGAACGGAGGTCTTGCGGGTTTGGAACGACATGAGGGTGAGTCATTAATGACATAATTTTCATTTTTGGGTGAATTAACCCTTTAACTTTAACTTTAATATAAAAATATATATATCAACTGTATTACATGTGTATGTTATTGCGTTTCAGCCACAATCTTCATGCAGCAAAACAAGATGGCCGTCAAACAAAAAATTATGAAACCAAACCTTGATGACGTCAACGTCACATGGCTTGCACGGAATGCACAACTGTCATTTGATATTTAACAAACAGTTTAAAATTACACCAGAAAAACTTAATTTACATTAGTAATTTATGTTAGACCAGTGACAAGACAGAAAAGTAAATTTATTGAGTCAGATCAAGTGTAAAAAGTTCTTTAGAGTAACAATAAGGCACTTTTTTCAGTGTGCTACTGAAAAAGTTAAATGTGATTTTGTGTCATTTTCTCTTACTTTTGCTTTCTCTGTCTGTTCAAACTTTCATCAGATATGGTATATGGTTGTGTTTTTTTCTTTTTCTGTGAAAGTAACTGTATCAGCGTGTGTTTGCACTCTCCCTTCCATGACCAATGGGAATTTGCAGCTTGTCATTCAAAGGAAATGGTAAGGAAGGGGTGAGAATAACACCTGATTCCCCCTTCACACGCAACAAATTCTCCCCTGGTCCCCGCACAAAATTGAGACATAAATTACACATGCATAAATGCACACATTTGAGCAATCCCTTAGGAAAGCTTGTCTTGGCATACATTTCAACATGCGCACTTTGTGAATTGCCCACATAGCTGATGAAATGTTTTGAAATGTATGTCCTATCCAATCCTCAGAAATGTCTGTGGGGGTTAAATGTGCTTCCTTATGTGTGTACTGTACTTGCAGGCTTGTGTACTCTCATCAAAATGCTGCACTAACAGCAATGAAATAACATACATCAAATCTCTCTCTCTCTCTCTCTCTCTCTCTCTCTTCTTCTCTCCCACTCCTTAGTTTTTTATATGACCTTGCTAAAACACATTGCCTCTGGTGAAGACACTATAAATTAAAGAAAATTCTTCAACTCTTGGAAATAAACTGAACCAATTTCAGTGTCAGCACAAGCTCAAGAGTTAATCTATTTAACAAATTTCATGATATTTGGTTGTGATAGAAAAGAAACGTTTAAGGGAGTTGATATTCTAGTGGTTAAACGGATCGTTGTTGATCCGTGATCCATACGGACCAAGCCCCACGGTTCGGCACGCATGTGATTCACGGATCAATTGCAAGTTTAACTGCAATAGAGTAAAAGGTTATCATTTGCACATGCTTTGTCTTGCTAGTTTACACATTAAATTGATATAAACCATTCCAGCGCTAGAAGAGGCAAAAGAGGATTTAATTCGGTAGGCTATCGCACGCCACGCTGTTATCGGTGCGCACAGACGCACATACATACAAGGCTCACACACACACAGAGAGAGGCGCGTTTCAGATAGCTCGCGAACTCCAAATTGATTTCTCTTTTGCGTCTATACAGTTATACAGTGAACAGTGTCATTTTACATTTATATTTATTTGTAACTGTTGTATTTATCTATTCTTGTACAGTATTTGTTCTTTTTAGAGTCTGTTCACTTGCCTTTAATAATGTATTAGTTAGGCTAGTAGTTTCTGCTGTGGTATCAGTAGGGTGGCCATACGTCCGGATTTTGTCCGGACAGTCCGGATTTTAAGCTCCCTGTCCGGCGTCCGGCGCAGCCTCAAGCCGGACGCTCATTTGTCCTCCTTTTTGGAGTTTCACTGAATCAGTCTAAAAAAAAAAAACGCTCTAGAATCTTTGTCACGAATCCTGTCAGTTCCGGACTACATTTCCCATCATCCCCCCTGTCAATCACATGCACTCACTCCACCTATCACCTGTTGCCACATCCACCCTAGCACACCACACTGATCACCACACCCAGCTGCAGCTCATTATCAGGACTATAAAGGACTCACACTCACACCACCAGTTGGCGAAGTCTTGATTACCTTGTGTGTCACTTCTGAGCGTTTATTCCCTGTCTGTTCTGCCTGTTACCGTTTGGACTGTTACCCTGTTTATCCCTGTCTGCCGCCTGCCTCGACCTCTTGCTTGTATACCGACCTGTGAGTGATTTCTGCCTGTCCGATCATTGCCTGTTCCTTGACCACGATTCTGCCTGTTCCTTGCTGTTCCTGTTCGCTCCTGATTGACCTGCCTGTACGACACTCTCACTTTAATAAAAGCTGCACTTGGATCTCCTGCCTGAGTCCCCGTTACAGAAGACTTCGCCAACACAGATCCAGCAGCTTTTGTGAGTGTTCCTGTTATTACCACCAGAATCCATCCGCCATTTGATCGGTCTCCGTCAAGGAGATAGATGCATTGAGGATTTATGTAACAGACTTTATCTGGCGCATTTTGATTTACCGAGAGTGTCTCATGATTTCTTCCGCGGTGGACTATCAGGCCCGCTCAGTGCATCATGCCGTTACATGATCACGACGGGACTTTAGAACAGTATATTGAACAGGCTTTGCAACTGAGTGGATCCTCCTTTACTGTGGGTGTCGCGGGGAACACGACAGTTCGCTGTGTCACGTAATGGCTAGGAGAGTACTCACAAAATGGGGCTACCACCATAACCCCATGTCCACCGCTGATCACCCAGAGTCAGTCCGTCTTCGCTGATCACCCAGAGCAACGTCACATCTCCGCTGATCGCCCATAGCATCGTCCCGTCTCCGCTGATCGCCCAGAGTGTCACGTCTCCCTGATCGCCCAGAGCACGTCACGTCTCTGGATCAGTCAGAAAGCAGCTAGGATTGCGTTCCAGTGTGACTGATCCCCGCTGATTTCAGCGCGAGCGGCTGGTATTCCCAAGCATCAGCCGGCCATTTCGCACTCAAGCCAGTCGGCCGCTTCGCTCTCAAGCCCGGTGGCCGCTTCGCTCTCAGTTCATCTGTTTCGACGCTCTCAAGTTCGTCTGTTTCGACGCTCTCAAGTTCGTCGTTTCGACGCTCTCAAGTTTCGTTCTGTTGCGACGCTCTCAAGTTCGCCGGTTGCGACGAACTCATGTTCGCCAGGTGCAATGCAGTCAAACGCCCTGGACGCGATGGACAAAAGGGCTGCTTTGCCAGTGCCCACGGGCAAGATGGCCGCCCCTGCGGTGCGTAAGGATGCAGGGGCGTTCCAGCCACTGAGTCCGCTCCAGAACCCCGCTCCAACCAGTGAACCATCGCCTCACCCTCAGAAGAGGAGGAGGAGGAGGAGAAGGGCGTCCTTCTCTCCTCAAAACGCAGACGCCCTTCAAGAGGCCGCTGTGGGCCTGGAGACCACTCCAGAGGTCTCTCCTGCTCCGCCCAAGCGTCATGCTCTACCAGCACCACCTGTGCTTCTTGCCCTGCCGGCACCACCTGTGCTCCTTGCCCTGCGGCCTACCAGCTCCTCTCTCTGCCAGCCCACCCCAAGCTCCCAGCCCTGCCAAGCGCCACCCAAGCTCCCAGCCCTCCAGCGCCACCAAGCTTCTAGCCCTGCCAGCGCCATTCAAGCTTCCAGCCCTGTCAGCGCCGCTCAAACTCCTTGCGCTGCCAGCGCCACTCAGGCGTCTTGCCCTGCCGGCTTCACCCACACGCCTGGCCCTGCCGGCGCCACCCGAACTCCTTGCCCGCGAACCTGTGACGGGCCCCGCTGAAATCCCCAAGAACTTTTTTGGGGGGGGGGCATGTACCTGAGGGTGGGAGCTTGTGGGGGGGACCGCTGCTCAACAATGGCCATTAAGGGCCTCTGAACTGTTTGGCCATCTCTGACTGCAAATTATTATGGCCTTTAATGGACTCTGACCCGGGGTCACCTATAACTCTGTTCTGCCGTGGCTGCCCGAGCCACCTGTCCTGCCGTGGCTGCCCGAGCCACCTGACCTGCCGTGGTTGCCCAAGCCGCCTGACCTGCCGTGGCTGCCCGAGCCGCCCGCCCGAGCCCCTGACCTGCCGGGCTCCCGAGCCCCCTGACCCGCCGTGGCTTCCTGACCCGCTGTGGCTGCCCGAGGCTCCTGACCCGCCGTGGCCGCCCGAGGCTCCTGACCTGCCGTGGCCGCCCGAGGCTCCTGACCCGCCGTGGCTGCCCGTGGCACCTGACCCCGCCTGGCTTTAGTTCCTGGAATTGCCCTGGAGACCTTCCTACCCGCCTGCACATCCAGTATCTCCTGCCTGTAGGTCTCCAGGGCACCCCCCCCCTCCCCAGTTGTGCCATCTACGGCGCGAGGACGCGCCTTCCGGGAGGGGACATTCTGTCACATCCTTCGTTCCGGACTACATTCCCATCATCCATCCCCCCTGTCAATCACATGCACTCACTCCACCTATCACCTGTTGCCACATCCACCCTAGCACACCACACTGATCACCACACCCAGCTGCAGCTCATTATCAGGACTATAAAGGACTCACACTCACACCACCAGTTGGCGAAGTCTTGATTACCTTGTGTGTCACTTCTGAGCGTTTATTCCCTGTCTGTTCTGCCTGTTACCGTTTGGACTGTTACCCTGTTTATCCCTGTCTGCGCCTGCCTCGACCTCTTGCTTGTATACCGACCTGTGAGTGATTTCTGCCTGTCCTGATCATTGCCTGTTCCTTGACCACGATTCTGCCTGTTCCTTGCTGTTCCTGTTCGCTCCTGATTGACCCTGCCTGTACGACCACTCTCACTTTAATAAAAGCTGCACTTGGATCTCCTGCCTGAGTCTCCATTCGTTACAATCTTTATTATGACGCAGCAGCATAGCGTCTAATGCTGTAAGATCTGGTCAAACAAATGATTGGCTGAAAGCGGTGTCAAATAAATATCTGATATATCATTGGTTAAAAACGTAAACAAGCCTCCACTTGCTGGCTACATCATATCATCATGTTAACATGCCGAAATGTCAGACCTTGTTTAATCCGGAATGGACAAAAGAGCACAAATTTATATTTGTAAATTCATCCATTATTTGTTGATGTATTTCTGTTATTTCCAGAAGTCCAGAAATGTTTGTTTCTGGCACTGGACAGTCTGCCAGATTTATTTATTTATTTATTTCCAGAAGTCCAGAAATTTTATGTTTTCAGTACTGTGCACTTTGCAAGACTTTTTGAAACAGACATCACAATGTCTGAATAAATACTTTTTTGCCTCTTCGTTACAATAGGTCTACATCAAATTTTCCGGCAATGAATAGAGTAGGCTTTTTCAGAATCACTGTATCATGATACCATCGATATAATGGACAAAATTGTATTACGAGTACATTGTAGTTGCGAGTACACCAGAGTCCTATGCAATTATTCTTGCCTGTGGGCTAAGTAATAAATGCAAAGTTACCCCGACCCCCTTTTTTTTTTTTTTTTTTTTTTTTTTTTTTTTTTTTTTGATCCAAAAATTATCAATCCGTGACATAATAACCGTGATATGATCCGAACCATGAGTCTTGTCATCCATTGAACCACTAGTATATTCTGAGTCGTTGCACATACCCCCTTGGTTTCAGTGGCAATAATTAATAAATTATGAACAGGCGAAGTACCTCCTTCCTCCTTTATGTCTCTCATGTCAAGTTTCTTTGACTATTAAGCATATTCTGTTGAATTGTAATTTTTATGATGCTGCTAGAAAACGCTTTTATTCAGAAATATGCTTGCATGGAATATTTCAAAATGTATCACCTGAATGTATTTTAGATTTTCTATCTTACGTTAAGTTGAAATGTTTTATATAATAACGTAAAATTTATGGATGATATTGACCTTTGTGTTTGCCGTAAATAGCCATGATGCTAACATTGCGTAAAAACTTATAAACAAACAAACAAACAATACATGTACATTATGGCTAAATTCTCCCAGTGCCTGTGGTTATGAGACGAAATTAGTTCCCTCCACTCAGTAAACTGAAGCAGGATAGTTGACACATAAGTTGAACATTAATGTGTCAATGTGTCAACTTTTTTATTATTAGACACTAGGGGTGTGACGAGACAGGTATCTCACAAGACGAGACTCGAGATTGAGTTCACGAGAACGAGACGAGACAAGATTTTTACACACTATTTTTAAGAAATCCTCAATGGCAAAATACATGACTAGAAAAATATTCTGCAGGTGTATTTTGAAATGTTTTAACTAATCATCTTAGTAATGAATGTCATTTCAGTTCTACTTTCTGAGTATGAATATTCAAAGTGCAAATAAGACCAAATTTTTCTTTGATACAGAGCTTAGGATGGTTACCTACACTGCCCAGCTAAAATACTCTGAAAAAAACTCTGTAAATATAGAGTGGCGGCGACCGTTATCCACTGAATTAAATGTTTTTTATTTTAAATACAAGCAAAACGACAGTGGAGGCATAATGTAAATGTAGCGGTGGCATATTCTTTCCTAATTATCCTAACCACTCTGTCATGGCAATATCACAAGACTACTTTTGCCTCAATGGAAATCTCGTCACATTTTAGTCGCGCGAATCTTGTGATAGAACTCGTCACACCGCTATTATAACCAATATGCCAAAATATTTCATAAACAAATACACAAAAGTGTGAGGAATGTGTAGAACTTTTGTGTAGAACTAGTTGGGAACACTTGATATTTGATATTCAACAGTGCCTGCATTGACACTATTGTATGCGAACTGAACTGAGCTGGGTGATGACATCACTGTCTACTCCAGTGCTGATATAGATAAAATTAAATATTAATACTATTGATTCTTATATCGGAATGAATCAATACTGAATTTACTTAAGATGGATACTGACACCATTTTCTTTAAGATCTGCTGTGCAGCCAAAATTATAAACCAGTTATCACTGTAAAGCTGCTTTGACACAATCTGCATTGTAAAAAGCGCTATATAAATAAAGTTGACTTGACTTGACTTGACTAAAAGTTAAAATTCTGTCATCATTCACTTACTCTCATGTTATTTCAAACTCATCCATGTTGTTTACCATATTTGATGTGCACTATGTATGCATGTTTGTTTACAAACATTTGTGAATTAAAGCCTAAATGTAATCTGTGTATCATGCAAAAGTCTCTTCCGAAGACTTGCATAAGCTGCTTGATACATATGGATCTATAATATGTAATGATGATCTACAATGTTAATATTTTAGATGAAGTAATAGAAGTGACATTCATCACAGTGTACAGTGTGACATCAGCTACCCATTTATGCGTCACTTGCACTATTATTTAAGTGCTCTTTTCTCTTTTTCCCCTATTTTTATACTCTAATTTCTGTTTTTCATTCTTCTAAATTTCATCAAAGCCTGGACTCAAACCTGCATCATCTGAATGAACAGGACTGCTCAATGTGTCTGGAGCATGTGTGCTGACCTCTATGCCATGACTCTGATTTTTTTGAAGACCTTTTCAATCATTTACTTACTTTTTCCTTTCTTTCCATCAACATTGTTGGAGACAACCACCAATCTGCTGAACTCTGATCTTCACTGGTCTCTATCACATCTCCGTAAGGCAGTCAGTAAAGGGCTTCACCCAAGACAGGACCACTGCAACATCTGCTTACAGCAGTACAAAAGACGTCAGAGAGTGAGGAGGAGATCATTATCTTCAGGTACACACACATACAGTGGGGAAAAATTATTTTGATCCCCTGCTGATTTTGTAAGTTTGCCCACTTACAATGAAATGAAGGGTCTATAATTTTAGGTACATTTATTTTTAATGGAAAGAGTCAGAATATCAACAAAAAAATCCAGAAAACATATAAAGTAAAGGGTCTAAATTGACTTGCATTTTAGTGAGTCAAATAAGTATTTGATCCCCTACCACCAGCAATAATTCTGGCTCCCGCAGATAGGTAAGAAGTACTCCTAATGTCATCTTGTTATTTGTATAAAAGAAACCAGTCCACATAATCTATATTTCCATTCCAAACATGCCACCACCATGAGCAAGAACAAAGAGCTGTCAAAGATGTCAGGGACAAGATTGTAGACCTGCACAAGGCTGGAATGGGCTACAAGACCATCACTATGAAGCTTGTTGAGAGGGGGAGAACTGTTGGTGCGATTATTCGGAAAAGGAAGAATTACAAAATAACCATCAATCGCCCTCTGTCTGGTGCTCCATGCAAGATCTCGCCTCATGGGGTTAAGATGTTCATGAGAAAGGTAAGGGATCAGCCCAGAACTTCACAGGAGGATTTTGTTAATGATTTCAAGGCAGTTGGGACCACATTCACCAAGCAAACCATTGGTAACACACTATGCCACGATGGATTGAAATCCTGCAGTACCCTGCAAGTCCCCCTGCTCAAGAAGGCACATGTGCAGGCCCATCTGAACATCTAAATGATTCAGAGAAGGCTTGGGAGAAAGTGCTGTGGTCACATGAGACCAAAATTGAGCTCTTTGGCATCAACTCGACTCGCTGTGTTTGGAGGGAGAGAAATGCTGACTATGACCCCAAGAACATCAACCTTACGGTCGAGCATGGAGGTGGAAACATTATGCTTTGGGGCTGTTTCTCTGCTATGGGTACATGGTGACTTCACCACATTGAGGGGCCGGTGGACGGGGCCACATAGTGTAAAATTCTGGATAAGAACCTCCTTCCCTCAGCCAGAACACTGAAGATGGGTCACATTACATTACATCACATTACATTAAAAATTACTGTCAGTCTTGACTCTTTCCGTTGCAATTCCCCACTTGAAAAGGACAGTCCCTCCACATGAAGCTTTTAACTGGATTTCACTCAATAAACAGCCATGGGAACAGTTGCTTGTCTTTTATTTACCATTCCTTGATAGCAGTAAACAGGTGAAAAACCTCAAAAGAAATGACAAATACCAGTTATTATTTGAGCTGACAGCCAAACTAAACAATTCTTCACATTCACCTCAGATAAACACAGTACTGTCATTACAAATCAAGTTTCCACTTTAAGAAGTATTTTCATAGTAAAAAACTATTCTAAGGCATCATTGTAGCCACACAACTATATATCCTTTACAAAACAATCAATTGTTATTTTAATTTCAGAATTTTCTTATCTTTTAACCAAGTATCTTTAGCCAAATAATTTTAGACTATACATTTTGACTGAATTAAGAACTTGGTTTTTTAAGATTTCTACAAAGTTGAAATTACTTTTAACCATTTCAAACACATTCTTTGTCAAACAATGAATTTGGCTTTTCTTACTTTTCTTACTTTACACCCCACAAATAACATTTGAATTTTACAAATACCACTAAAAAAACCTATCAAATTCCACAAGAGTTCAGAGTTTGTGTTTTCCAGAGTACCATTAGCACTGCACTGCTTAAGTCAATCTAGTCAAACATGGCCAATATGATGCTTACCGGCTGTCCTTCACAGTATTGTAGAAGACTTAATCTTGCACAGTCACCTTGATGACAAAGATAGTTTCCTTAATCTTGTAGTGCATTCAATGCTCCTTTGACTGCAGTCTAAAGACAACAGAGCCAGATACTGACATGCTCAGATCATCTGGAAGATTTGTTCCACCTGGTTCACCACTGATTGAAGGAGGAGGAGTTTCACCACTGAGGAGCTCCCAGGCAGTTTGTCAGCACACCTCCCACTCGATCTTCCCACGGGAACTGATGGAAAGATCGCAAATCAGCACTTTCTTACTGCCAGTCAGCTCCGAGTTTGGTCCTCAACTGGTAGCAAGACAACCAGGCGTCGAACATCTCTGTGCAGGACTGTGGTTTGGAAAGCTTCCTTTAGAACTTTGACTGCTGGACGGTTTAGTGTAGGTTTTGTGACAGGAAGGCAGGAGCTTTGGACCACTTTGACGATCGCGTCTCGAACAATGCCTTTAGCATCTGGATTGACGCTCACCACCCGTCCTAGCTTAAATTGGCCCCTCACTGCATTTTGATCGCACAACCAACAATATCTCCAACAGCAACATTGCGATGCGAAGTATGCCATTTACTTCTCAGAAATAAATTTGGGCCGGCAAGCTGGCTCCAAGACCTCCAGAACTTGTTGACCTGATTCTGCATCTCTCTGAGTCTCTTGTAAGGGTAGTTTGCAAAGTCAAATGTTTTGATCTCACCGCTTGAAGAGGCTCGGCCCAGGAGAAGTGCGTGGGGTGACACATACTGCACACTTTCTTCATGGCTCTGCACCCTGGCATCTATTGGGCGTTCATTGGCAAGGTTTGCAGCAAGTTGTAATGTTGTCTGAAGCTCGCTGTAGCTGAGGCCAGTGTTGTTACCCAGGCTCTGCAGTGCCTTCTTGAGAATGCGGACAGCGGCTTCAGCAGCCCCATTGCGGTGAGGTGAGTCGGCGGGGTGAATAGTCCACTCCCACTTGGTACCTTTTTGAGCTGACACCTCTTCTATCGAAGTTCTATTCTGAGCATCCAGGAACTGGTACATCTCTCTTAGGACAGGTTTGGCGCCGATGAAGTTTGTCCCCGGGTCGGACCAGATCTTTCTTGGGTGCCCTCTTATTGCAGTAAAGCGTTGATAAGCCATCAAAAAGCTCTCTGTCGACATTGTGTTGACCAGGTCTGCATGAATTGCCCTGCTGGCCATACAACTGAAGACGACACCCCACACTTTCATGGAGACCCGTTTCTTGATGTCATCTTTGACAAGGTACGGTCCAAAGAGGTCGATTGTAGTGAACTCAAACGGAGCTGCAGGTGTGGTTCTTTCAGGAGGTAGGTCAGCCATTACCTGCT
Organism: Culter alburnus; assembly: GCA_028476615.1. Taxonomy (NCBI): domain Eukaryota; kingdom Metazoa; phylum Chordata; class Actinopteri; order Cypriniformes; family Xenocyprididae; genus Culter; species Culter alburnus. Next base: position 15,858 of record JAOTNS010000713.1, read on the forward strand.
TGCACCTTCTTGCTCTTAACTTTTTGCAGAAAAGGCAGTTCTCCACTACGTTTTGGGCAATCTTCCTTCCTTGGATGACCCAGACTTTCCTCCTCATTTTCAGCAAGGTTGCAGCCACACCTTCATGACCCTCATTGTGCGCCTCCCGTGCCACTAAAGTAGAGACCCATGCATTGAAAGGCAGAAGGGGAACTGCAGCACCATCCTCCCTGAAGCCATGGATTCTCCCACCACAGACTAGTAGCCCAGATTCTGGCTCTCTGTACACAACCAAACGGTCCGTAGTGGTGGCTGGAAATGTTACCCCTTCTTGAGCAGCAAGATAGATGTCTCTTATTGCCTCTTGACGTTCTGTGGCGGTGATAACTCCTCTTGTGGGAATCACCTCCCACTTTGGGGTTTCAATGATCTTTGTTGCAGACATAAACCTTTTGGCAGCTCTCCAGATAAAAGCAACAGTCTTGATTAGACACTTTAGACTACTAAAGCGCCTCTCTCTCATCTACTAAATTTAGGACAGCTGCACCAGCAGGAAGTCTTCCTGAAAGACTTGGAAGACTTTTCTCTTGAGCTCTAGTGAGTGCAGCCACGAATGATTTCTTTTGCATATTGTTAATGCTTTCTCGAGCTGTTCCAGACACATCTTTTGACGACATAATTGGCCACTCGCTCTCTGGACGATGTAAAAACTCTGGCCCTTGCTGCCACTCTGAATGCGCATCAAGTTCCTTTGGCCCAGCTCCTCGAGTGATAATGTCGGCTATGTTAAGTGGTCCAGGGATCCACCACCAGTCCTGTAGCCGTGTGCTCTCTTGGATCTCTCCAATTCTATTAGCGAAGAAAGTCTGAAATCCATAGCTTTCACGCTGGATAGCTCCAAGAACAGTCTGACTATCTAACAAATGGTACCACCTTTTTATCTGGATCCGGGTATGCTGTTCAAAGTGCTTTTTCAGGCGACTTGCAAAAACTGCACCACAAAGTTCTGCTTTGACCGCCTCCCCCTTCTGGTCTAGAGGTGTCAGCTTTGCTTTTGACTCCACTAGTCGAATTGTTAATTGTTTGTTGCAGTTCCACCGCAGGTAGAGGACAGCACCATAAGAGCTTTCACTGCCATCTGAAAAAGTGACAGCCACTGGTTCCGTTGTTGCCTTTGGTGGAGTAAGGGCTCTTGGGAACATCACTTTGCTTAGCTGGACGTACTCCTCAAAAATTCCAATTGCATCTTTGCGGAGCTCATCCGACAGGGGAAGGTCCCATGTGTCCTTGACGATGCTGCACTTTGGTTTTACCTCTTGGAATGCCCTTCGAACCAGGATAGCCCCTTTTTTGCTTTAATGGTGTTGTAAGGCCAACTGGGTCGTACAAGCCAGCAACTTGACTCAGCAGTTCACGTCTTGTCAGCGGTTCTGGTGTCTGTGCTCGTACTTCTCCTAGCAGCAGGTCTTGTCCAAGTCTCATCTTTTTCCTCCGCCTAGAGAAGTTGACCCTCACCATGACATGCAACATGTCTTCATCCACAATGTAGCCGAAACCAAGCGCCTTGTTCTCTTCCTCCTTAAGCTGGTTCGGCAGGACAACAATATTTGGTGATGCCTTTTCTCTTTCTCCTTTACTTTGGCCTGAGAAGACCCAAGGCTTCAATTCAAACCCTCCTGCTTTTAGAATCAGTTCCACATTCTTTGTAATGACTTTGAGTCTTTCACAGCAGTTGTGGGATGTCAAGATGTCATCGACGTAGCTGTGCTCATGTAATACTTGACATTCTTCTATGAGGTGGCTAAATTGAGGCAGATTAGCCGTCTCCCTCATAGCAAGTTGAGCTATACATCCTGCTGGCTTGTCCCCGATATTCACTCTGGTTATGGCATATTGTTCTAGCTCATCGCCCTCTGAATCACGCCACAAGAACCGGTGTAGATGGACTTCCCTCTCCTCGAGCCACACAGAATTATACATCTTTCTGACATCTCCTAGAGCGGCGAAGGAGCCTTGGCGGAACTTGAGGAGGACAGCTCGAATAGAGTTGAGAACGTCAGGACCTTTCATCAAAAGGTCATTAAGACTTTGGCCTTTGTACTTCTGACTGCTGTTCCAAACAAGTCTTACCGGAGTTGTAACAGAGTGGGGGTTGGGTGCGATAAGATGACTAATATACCAGACAGGTCCCTTCCAGTTTGTTAGATCCTCCTTAGTCAACTTCTTTGCAGCTCGACGATCAACCATTTCGTGGACTTGAGCTCCATAGGCTTTTTCCACTGCGGTTCTTTGGCGAGCTGTCTCTCCGTTCTAAGGAAGGTTGCCTCCACTGCTTTTCTGTTGTTTGGCAATGTAGATGGATCCATGAGCCAAGGATATCTTGCATGCCAGTGTGGACTATCACTGTGGTCATCAGCACCAACATAAGTCAGGCCACCCCTTACAACTTCCAGCTCCCTTTCTTCAGCCAGAGTAATTTCTTTGCCACCAGGTTGACAACTGCCGCAGCGACATCCTCCACATTTTGGAGTGCAGGGGGCGCCAATGCTATCCCATCGCCACCACTCAATAAAATCCCGAGTGGTAATAGCAGAATAAGATGACTTGACGGTAGGTTTGGTGCAGATATGTTCTTCATACATCAATGCTGCTGTTCTCATAGACCTGGCGAAGTGTGCTCTGGACTGATGTGCTGTAACTGTAACCTCTTCAAACAGACCAGGGTGTGTCCCTGCAATTGTCTTTCCCAATGGCCCATCCCATAGTACAAGGTCCCCAATGGTGCGTATTTTCTGTGGGACCAGTCGCCCTTCCTTATGGCTTATCAAAAGCTGTATCTGTCTTGGTCTCACCAGTTCATTTTGGGGGACATCTGGAAAGAACTTTTGGAGTCTTTTAGCTGTCACATGTTTATGGATATCTGCAATGCTGTCCAAACCATAGCAGAGGAGTAGCAGAGGAGTTGGTGGGATCTGAAGTTGCCCTGCTCTGTACGGATCCGGATCTTTAGGAGGTACCGTTTTGTGGTAACTTGAACTTTCATTCCTCCCACGCCATGGACAACAAGGGTTACGGCTTCACTTCTAAGCTTCAAACGATCAGCTGCATCATGAGTTATATAGTTCGTATCCGATGCCAGGTCGATCAAAGTCCCAACTTTTTGTCCTGCATTGGCCGTGACCTTTAAGAGCATCATGATGACTGGCCACTCCACTATTCCATTCTCTGCTAGAAGACTACTTTGGTTGGACAAATGAGAGGTACTGACTACAGTGTTGCAAAAGGCATTGCGGCACTTCTCTGCAAGTTCAGGTGGGAGACTTTTAACAAATTCTTCTTGAGCTTGGGTGTAACACTCTCTTGTGTCACCTCTCACTTTGCCGTCGTTATTGGACCCCTGGACAACATTCTCTTTGAACGTACCAGCTCTTGGGCAAAGGTAATAGTGGTGTTCTGCAGCACGCTGTTCTATGCAGTCTGGCCTCCTGCACAGAAACTCTGATTTACAGTAGTCACCCTCATTGTGAATCTCCAGGCATTTTTTGCAGGCTCCCAGCTTCCTGACAGCATTTCTTTTTTCTGACAACTTAAGAGTGCGAAACTTTTGGCAGAAATATAGCCTTTTCTTATGCTTGCCATCTCCGCAGACCACACATCCTTGAACCTGGTTGCTTAATTGGGTGGAGGTTCTGGTTCGAGCTTGCCGAGGTTCAGATTTTGGTTTTGGTTCCTCCTCTCTCAGTTGGTCCAGCTTCTCATAGATGGCTTCTTGACCTTGAAGAAACTTGAGGAGGTAGTCAAATCGCTTGTCCTCCTCCGCTTCATCATCTTTGCCAGCTACATAAAGAAGCCATTCCTTCTTCAGACCATCAGGAAGTTTACTCTCTATCGTTTTTGTTACAAGAGGGTTCTTTATTGCGCCAGTCTTGCCAAGCTCGTTCAGATCGACCAGGGCTTTTTCTACAGATTGAATTAGCTCAACAATCCTCCTAGGCTGGTTACCTTTAACTGCTTGGAGTCTTTGGAGCTCTTCTACTATTTCAAGGGCTATAGTTGTCTTATTTACCAAAGCGGTTCTCCAAGACCCGGAACATGTCCTCAGCAGTTATGCAAGCTGTAAGGCGGAGGTCTCGTATTATCTTCTCATCCACACTGTTAAGAAGTTGGAACTTTTTAACCTCTTTGGATCCAGTAGGTTCTCCTTGCCTCTGGAGCGCTTCCCAATCTTTTTTCCACTGGTGAAACTCTCGGCGGATGCCAGAAAACTTTGGGAGGGCAGCTGGCTTTAGTTTAATTGCTGGTGTGGCCACACAACTAATTGAAGTAGTGCTCAATTTGCTGGTTTCTTCTCTGACGTGTGCCCCTGTAAAGTCTGCTTGTCTTATTGAGAGTTTTGGCAGGATAGTCTCAAGGCCTTGAATACGAATCTGGAACTGCTGCTGCTCTGCTGGAGGAGCCCAGCACTTCCAATGTTTATGCACCTCCTTCGCAGTCTTCACAAATTTCTCTAGTTGTCCGATCATGAAGCGATATGCATCTGGGTTTTTACTTGGGTCCACAGCTCCCACATTTTCTGCTTGCGACTCTGCTGTTGTAATTGATTGTGTCAGTTCATATTCCCCAAAACTGGCCCACAATGTCTTTTGTATAAGGTCCTTTATCTCTTGCAATTTCTTCTCACACTCATTAGCCGTTTTGACCAAGTCCCTCTTTTGCTGCTCACTCAACTCCTCTGCATCAGAGCCTTCTTCAATATATTGCCCCTCTACATCATCGTTGGCTTCCAGGACTTTGCCAGCTTCTTCAGAGATCTTCTTAAAATTGTCTCGAAGCTCCTCTTCCGACATCATTGTATGCATTCGTAGCACATTATTGGCCAACCTGGAAAACTGACGTTTCGCTGATGTCCTTGCGGTCTTTAGCTGTTCTACCAGCAATGAATCAGCCATTTCAAATCACAGCAACAGGACGAAACAGTCTTTTTGTCTCTTTGGACACGTGTGGTCACTTTTCTCCAGTCTTCAGTGTCGGTTTTTCACTGTCAAGTTTTGACTCTTTCCTTGTGCAATTCCCCACTTGAAAAGGACAATCCCTCCACATGAAGCTTTTAACTGGATTTCACTCAATAAACAGCCATGGGAACAGTTGCTTGTCTTTTATTTACCATTCCTTGATAGCAGTTAACAGGTGAAAAACCTCAAAAGAAATGACAAATACCAGTTATTATTTGAGCTGACAGCCAAACTAAACAATTCTTCACATTCACCTCAGATAAACACAGTACTGTCATTACAAAATACAAGTTTTCCACTTTTAAGAAGTATTTTCATAGTAAAAAACTATTCTAAGGCATCATTGTAGCCACACAACTATATATCCTTTACAAAACAATCAATTGTTATTTTAATTTTCAGAATTTTCTTATCTTTTAACCAAGTATCTTTAGCCAAATAATTTTAGACTATACATTTTTGACTGAATTAAGAACTTGGTTTTTTAAGATTTCTACAAAGTTGAAATTACTTTTAACCATTTCAAACACATTCTTTGTCAAACAATGAATTTGGCTTTTCTTACTTTTCCTTTATACCCCACAAACAACATTTGAATTTTACAAATACCACTACAAAAAATCCTATCAAAGTCAACAAGAGTTCAGAGTTTGTGTTTTCCAGAGTACCATTAGCACTGCACTGCTTAAGTCAATCTAGTCAAACATGGCCAATATGATGCTTACCGGCTGTCCTTCACAGTATTGTAGAAGGCTTAATCTTGCACAGTCACCTTGATGACAAAGATAGTTTCCTTAGTCTTGTAGTGCATTCAATGCTCCTTTGACTGCAGTCTAAAGACAACAGAGCCAGATACTGACACGCTCAGATCATCTGGAAGATTTGTTCCACCTGGTTCACCACTGATTGAAGGAGGAGGAGTTTCACCACTGAGGAGCTCCCAGGCAGTTTGTCAGCACACTAAATATTAAACATTATAAAATAATAGGTTTAAAAATACATTTGTCAATATGAAGTATTAAGTACACAAATTGTATGAAAAACAATATCTTCTTGAATGAATTAGGCTACACAGCAGCTGTCAGCAGTGCAGCACAAGATCATGATTTCAGCACACTTGTAAAAACACACATTTTATTCAATTAATCTAACTAAAATGCACAATAAATATTTAATATTTGATGCTTTTTTTCACACGAAAGTTTGAAAACTGATGGTCGAACTGAATTTAGCCGAGGAGGAACAATGAGGTATGTCTTTATTTATTTATTTATTTATCATTTCTTACGTGATAACTAAATTAATGATATGCTGACTATTTAAGTGACTATTTCTGATTATAAACTAAGTATTAAACTACTGATGCTCAACACACCCAGCAAGTGACATCTCACTGGAAGTTTCGAGCTATATATTAATTGTGAAAGTTCTAAAGAGCACTCCATGCTATATACAGTTGAGGTGCAGGAAACACTGGGATGTGCATTATGTAATAATGATATGATTTTGATTTTTTTTTTTTTTTAAAAGGGACTTTGGTAGTGTTCAAGCCATTAAACAAAAGCCTCTCCACATGTATTTTTTCCTCTTCCGCTATCAGTAAAGCAGGGAGTCTTGTGATTGGTTGTCAAGCCAGCCAATCAGAATTTAGCAGCCTCATCTCTGATTGGCTGGAATTGTGGCACATTGTAACGGTCTGTTGTGTTGAGCACGTGAGCCATCGGTGATTGAGAGCACTCAGTGTGGGTATGAGGAGAGCAAGCAAGTGAGACATTTCAGAATATCTGTGCACATCCAAATAAACTTCTTTTAAATGTAAAATTGATTTTCGTTCGCTCAAAATACTTTTTTATTTGCGAGACGAACATTTCTCCGCAAAACTCAGTTCACGTTCGTGCAAAATGCCCTTTTGCGCGCTCAAAATATGATCTTGCGCACGCGGAATTGTGGCAGAAACGTAATTCCATACACAGGCGCCGCATGCAATGTTTTTGTCAGGAGTAACAACTGCAGATTCTGAGTTACCTGCGGTGAGTCCGACATAATGAATCCACTAAAACGACACAGTGAATGCCGGTGGTAAACAAACACTCTTGTTCCAATACTCGTGCATGAGTTTTGGGTGGGAGGCGTTCTTCGAAATGAGCTGTGAAGGAGGGGGGTTGTTCTTACGCATGCGCTCATTTCAAAAACTCACTAACAGTCTTTGGTTTCTCAGTTGGCGAAAACATCCTCTATATCACCTTTAATCAACTTTTTTTTTTTTTTAATCAACTTTATTTTTAAACACTTCAGTCTCTCTTTTTTTTATTTTAACAGTGTGCAAAGGTCAGACGCTGACTGAGTCTGAGTCAGTCGTCCTCAAACCTGGGAACGAACATAAACTGACCTGTACTTTTTCAGGATTTAGCATTGGCATTGCAGAAATTTCATGGATAAGACAAGCTGAAGGGAAAGGGCTTGCATGGATCTCATATATTTCTGCTCCAAGCAGCAGTAGCAAATATTACTCTAAAACTGTTGGCGGACAATTCACTATAACCAGAGACAACAGTAAAATGCAGGTGTATCTGCATATGACAAACCTGCAGGCTGAGGACACTGTGTCTGAAAAACACTGTAACACAAGAGGTGCAGTACATAAACGTATGTTCTTTGGAGACATTCACTGTTCATGCCGTACTTTATCAAAAAAAAAAAAAAAAAAAGAAAAAAGAAAAAAAAAATCAGGTAATTTAAAAAACAAACAAACTGACTTTCACTCATCAACATCAGCATTAAAGCATGTGAAAAAAAAAAATTCATCCATCTCATCTCTAAACACCTAAAACATGTTACTCCAATTATTAGTGCACTTCATTTTTAATCAATTATCATGAGCTAGAAAAGACGAAGCAATAAGATGGTTTCAGAGGTTATTAAGGACACAGAAAATGTAAATGTACCTTTAGAGGGCAGTCTATGCAAATCTACTTCTTGTCTCTTTTAAAAGCCCCCACTCTATTCATCTACAGACACAAAACTTGTTTGTGACTTTCCTGCATCAGGTTCTCTTTTCATAACATGGCAATGGATATTGTGTCTAAACTGGGATTTATCGTCATGTTTGCTCTCACAGAATGTAAGAAGGGCTTTTGAAAACTGTTGACAATCAGATTTATTCATGTGTACTGTTGTAAATGTTAATGTTGAACTGTTCATTTTTCATCTGTTGTTGTGTCAGACACTGACTGAGTCTGAGTCAGCGGTCATTAAACCTGGAGGATCTCACAGACTTACCTGTACAGCCTCTGGATTTAGCAGTGACCCATACTTGTCTTGGATCAGACAGGCAGCAGGAGGAGGTCTGGAGTGGCTGGCATACATTCGATTGATGGTGGTTCTACATACTACTCTCAGTCTGTTCAGGGACGGTTCACCATCTCCAGAGACAACAGCAAGAAACAGATGTATCTGCAGATGAATAATGAAGAATGAAGACACTGCTGTATATTATTGTGCAAGAAAACCACAGTGACAAATACAACTACAGTACTGCACAAAATCTGAATGCAACAAACAGAATTTGTCTGTCTGTATTTATTATATATATATATATATATATATATATATATATATATAGATATATATATATTATAATAATATATATATATATATATCCACCGGAGCTTTAAAATGTAACAATTTACTTTTTTTTTTTTTTTTTACATTAATTAATTTCTCACAAATCACAAATATTATCTGAACAATTGCAGTAAAATTTTATTATGTGTTAGTTTAAAACACATAATGTGGAAAATAATTTCATATGTACATGTATGTCTTGATTAATGAAAAACTGCCAATAAGAACATTCAACTCATTTATGAATTTTAGGTTAAAAAATCATCTGGGTTATGACTTGGGTCTTACCATGTTACTGTAACCATGCTTTCCTGAAAGGGATCTTCTGGATAGTGAGCATTGTTGTGCTGTATTGTGTACTGTATTGTGGGGATAAAAAAAAAATCTTGGATTTCATCAAAAATATCTAAATTTGCGTTCCAAAGATGAACGAAGTTTGTACAGAAAGAACAGAAAGACAGAAAGTTAATTTTTAATGGAGAAAATCTATAGACTGAGGACAAAGCTGTGTATTACTGTGCCAGATGACCACCCAGCCAGCACTTTTCGAATTATCAAGGTCACGCCGCGATGCCTTCGTGCCTTAGTCATGTGGAAAAAGCCTTGGTTCCTGTCCCAAGGGCCCATGTTGGTAGCTCCTTGTCATCACGTAATGCTAACGATGGACGCTTCCCTCACGGGTTGGGGAGCGGTCATGAGTGGTCGCTCAGCTCGGGGTCTGTGGGAGGACCATCTACTTTCCTGGCACATAAATCGGCTGGAAATGATGGCAGTATTTCGAGCTCTCAATCACTTCCTCCCAGACCTGAGGGGCCATCACGTGTTGGTCCATACAGACAACACATCGATGGTCTCCTATATCAACCATCAGGGGGGTCTGAGTTCACGTCACCTATGCAAGTTGGCCCATCAGATCCTCCTGTGGGCCCTTCCTGGGTCCCAGAATCAAGGAGCAGACATACTGTCGAGGCAGGGGCCAAGGCCTGGGGAATGGAGACTCCACCCCGAGGTAATGGAGCTCCTTTGGCAAAACTTTGGTCGTGCAGAAGTAGACCTATTTGCATCTCGGGAGACGACTCATTGTCAGTTATGGTTCTCCCTATGGTACAGACGTGGCCGAGGCGGCGTCTGTATGCATTTCCCCCGATCGCTCTGCTCCCAGGAGTTCTGGAGAAGGTTCGCAGGGATGGGGTTCGGCTGTTGCTCATAGCCCCATTCTGGCACACCAGAATTTGTTTATTGGACCTAGTGTCTTCTAGCAGTCCCCCTATGGAGATTCCAGTCAGACAAGACCTCCTGTCACAGGCAGGAGGCATGATATTGCACCCTCATCCAGAGTTGTGGAAGCTGTGGGCGTGGCCCCTCAGGGGGCTCACCTCATAGATTCAGGTGTCTCCACCGAGGTGGTTCTGTGGGTAAGAATCCCTTGGTCACACGATTTCTCCGTGGTACACTGAGGCTGAGGCCTGCTCAGTGCACTAGAACGCCAGCTTGGGATCTAGCCATAAGTGCTAGAGGGTCTGACCCTGGATCCTTTTGACCCTTGGAAGAGGTTCCTGAAAAGTTCCTCAGTCTCAAAACCATCTTTTTGCTGGCCATTTTGTCTCTTAAGAGAATTGGAGACTTACAGGCTCTTTCAGTTTCTCCATCATGTCTGGAATTTGCTCCAGGCATGGTTTAAGCTTTTCTTCATCCGAGACCGGATTACGTGCCCAAGGTTCCTACTAATGTTGCAGGTCCTATTATGCTGCAGGCCTTCTGTCCTCCATCCTTCTCTATTCCAGATCAGGAAAAACTTAATCTGCTTTGCCCAGTTCGGGCGTTAGATGCTTATGTCCACAGAACTGCCATGTGGCGTAAGATAGATCAACTGTTTGTATGTTATGGGTCACCCAGGAGAGGGTGTCCTGCATCTAAGCAGAGAATGAGCAAGTGGGTGGTTGAGGCCATCTCACTTGCTTATGAGTCCTCTGGACAGCCTTCACCTTTGGCTGTCCGAGCTCATTCAACCAGGAGTATGGCTGCTTCTAAAGCTTTGGTTTCTGGAGTCTCCTTGCAGGATATTTGCAATGCAGCAGGATGGTCTTCACCTCACACTTTCATTAGGTTTTACAACCTAGATCTTGGCTCCACTCCGGGGTTTTCTGTTCTCTCGTCCTGATACACTCAGGCATTTGAGATTATGGCGTAGTGGGTACCCTGCTAGAAATTTTACGTTCCCAGAACATTCTCAGAACGTCCCCACTGTGTGATAAGGACGTTGTCTAGTAAAGTTCCCAGAACGTTCAGATACGGTCACAATGTGGAGTTCTTTTAAGGTTTGGGGGATGTTATTTGGCTGACCTTTAGGGAACATTCAGAACATTCTCTTAACGTTTAGGGAACCATATTTTATTTGGAAATGTTCTCAGAACATCCCTGCTGCCCTTCTCAAAAAGTTTAATTGAAAATTTGAGCTAAATTGACTAACAAAAGTGTCTTTTAAGTGTCTTACAAAAAAAAAGAAGCTCTTTACATGTATTTCATGGATTGTTATATAAAACCTTTACTTTAAAATGTAAAAAACTCATACAATAAGTCATTAGCTGACAAGAGCACATGCATGAGCTAATATCACTATTGTATCACTGCATCAGCAACTACACAGTTACTGCAGCCTTTAAATAAAGCAACATGCAGCAGAGCATCAGTGTTTCTGGATCACCACGACTGAAGCACAGGCTCTACTCTTCAGCACAATGGTAACCTCACAACTCAGATAACAGAAACAGAACATTAAACACTAACAGAGCTCTCTAGATCTCAGCATCTTCACTTATTACAAACCACTCTGACTTTATTTCTTTCATACAAATCTTCTTACTGAGGTGTTTTATCAACATTTATAAATGTCACAGTTACGGAGGTAAGCGCTTGCTTTAGTTGGGCTCCTGACCCTTGACATTTTAACTTTAATTTTTGTCCAGTTGCTGTAACAGGTGTTTCTAAAGCAAATTTATTACAAAAATATTGTGAGGAAAAAAAATATGATCAAATCTGATGATTAATCATCATAAATTGCTTTATTCACAGAATGTTGTATTTCTTTCATCTTGTTGTAGTCCTATGATAATGCATAAATCCATCATGCTTTGCAGAAATTATTCAAACAGCATCATGTAGACTCACACAGACATCAAGATTTTGCATATGAACCTCAACAATGGTAAACAGATCAGTTCTGAGCATCACAAAACAAGCTACTAAATCTCTAAAAAGATTTTTGTTTATTGTCACCATTGTTGAGGTTCATATGCTGATTCATGAATTAAAAACTAATAAAAGCTGTAAAAAAACTAACCATTAATTAACGCAAAACTAACAGTTAATGCACTCAGAGTTTAGTCTCAGGAGAGAACCAGTGAATCACGATCACTAAACAACCAAATTCTTCTGATCAGACTTTCTTTTGCATTTTTTGCTATAACAAGCGTGTTTTAGAAACGTAGCCAGAGAAAGTTTAATTTTCAAGAATCAAGAGCCCATCTAAAACAAGTGCTCACCTCCATAACGGTGACTTTATTATTTTCTATAAAACACCCACGTAGAAGGCGACATTCTCTTGTCCTTGCGCAACTTTGCCTAAAAGTTCTCTAAAAGTGACGGAAATTCTGAACCTTACAGAACATTTGGGACAAAAACTTCCTCTTTTGGTAATGAAAGTGCTGCAGTTCAAGGTTCCTTATATGATTTTAGGGGACATTCCAATTTGGTTAATTTTATGGTCACATATGAATGTTACAAATAACATTTCCAAAATTAGTTTAGGGGGACGTTCTATTTTGGTTATTTTATGGTCACGGGAGAATGTTACAAAGAGGACATTGGGGAAGTTAACAGAACATCCTAGACTAATAGTCCCCTAAACATTCCCAGAACGTCCTGAATGTTCCCTGAAGGCCCACCAAATAACATCCCTCAAACCATAAAAGAACTCCACATTGTGACCGTCTCTGAATGTACAGGGAACAGGACAACATCCTTAACACAGTGGGGACGTTCTGAGAATGTTCTGAGAACGTAAATTCTGTCACCTAGTACCTAGTAACCTAGTCACCTAGTAACGTTCCCAAATGTTCAGAGACGGTCATGATGTGGATTCTTTTAAGGGTTGGGGAACATTATTTAGTGGACCTTCAGGAACATTCAGGATGTTCTGGGAATGTTTAGGGGACTATTACTATAGGACGTTCTGATAACTTCCCAAATGTCCCCCCTAAACTCATATCGGGTACGTTATTAAATGATCAACAGTGGACCGTGTGGGAACGTTCTGTTAATGTCCCAAATGTCCTCTTTGTAACGTTCTTTTTTTGACCATAAAATAACCAAAATGGAACATCCTCCAAAAGTCATATAAGGAACCTTAAACTGCAGCACTTTCATTTCCAAAAGAAGATGTTTTAGGAATGTCCCAAATGTTGTGTAAAGGTTCCGAATTTTCGTAACATTTAGAGAACTTTTAGGGAACGTTGCGCAAGGTCACGAGAATGTCACCTTCTACGTGGATATGGCTTTCCCACCGTGTTTTGACATAGTGTGAGTTCCCATGAAAGGGAACGTCTCAGGTTACGTCTGTAACCCTAGTTCCCTGAATAGGGAACGAGACGCTGCGTCGCCCTGCCATACTCCCAGCATGCCTGAGGGCATCAGAAGCTAGAAGCTAGCGTTCTTTGTTCTGAGTGTGCTTTATAGTTTCCTGGTCTGTGACGTCACCCGCCTATGATGTTCCGTCACGCTAGTGGACGGTTTACACGTGCTTCACAGCGCAATCACGCAGGGGCTTTCCCACCGCGTCTTGACGCAGCGTTTTGTTCCCTATTCAGGGAAACCTGGGTTACAGATGTAACCCGAGATGTTTTCTATTTTAATATACTTTAAAATATAATGTATTTCTGTGATGCAAAGCATCTGAACATTCATGTTACCTCTATGGCATTTCATATAGGCTGTTATATTTGTTATATTATATAGCCTAAATGTTAATGTGGAGTTGACAAACTATACATCATTAAAAATATCTAAGACTCAAGCTTCACATTTTGACCTCTGTTTTACTCGTATAGTGACCTTAATTTGTTAATAGCCTAAGTGTCAGGAGTTATGAATATGAAAAAGTTGTTACCTTTTAGCTTAAAAGCATGCACATTTGGAGAAATATTGATGGATTCTCATATTTTATCATTTTCTATACAGAGGAGTAATATTTATTCAATTTATTGTCATCACTATAAGCGCTGGATACTGTGTTTTCAATTCATACTTGCAGCCAGAGGGCGCTCTGTGCACATTTAGTCCACAAACGACTCATTGAAGAACAGGCATACCATGTGACATTCCAGGAACTAACAGAGGCTTCCAGAGATCGCTATAATCATGGCTATAACATGCAGATAGACACTTTTGAAGATAATACACGATTGTGACAATGAATAAATATGCTGTAGAAATATTTTCATATTTGTATGGCTCTACTGTTAAACCACCAATAAAAAGAACATTTATACACATTTATGAGAGTTTTAGACTAAAACATTCTCTGTATAGTGAGCATTGTTGAGTTGTATTGTTTGTTACATATGAATTGGAGGCACAAAACATCACATCAATGAGATGTATAAAATACAGTGTCATTAACCTGTCTGATAATATGAAATTGTATGTGTTCTCCATAAATGTTTGCATTTCCTCCCTTTCAACACAAAGAGAGACCAAAATCAATTTTTAATTCAATGAAAATTATATTTTTTATTTATATTTTTGTCTTACTGAACATGCTGAAAAGTAATCAGGGTGTCAACAAATTTGATCAGTAAATGACAAGTGTTTTTCCTATATGCAAAACTGCTCAGTTTTTCCACCCCTCGTTGTGTTTTTAAGGGAGCCGTTTTGTTGTTTATCTCCCAGTGAGGAGAGCTGAAATCAGCATAAATCATGTACTCTACATCTTTACTGCTGCTTTTGGCAGCAATGACCTGTGAGTGTCTTTAACAGCAAGTAATATAAAACAGATATCTGGGCACCAACTGTATAATTTAATTGATTGTGTATTGTTGTTCTCTCTTGACAGGTGTGGAATGTAATATTGTCCTCACTCAGCCAAACTCTATAGTTCTGCAGCCGGGACAATCATTTACTCTCACATGTGAGGTGTCTGGATATTCTGTTACCGACAATAGCTACGTGACAGCCTGGATACGGCATCCTGCAGGAAAAGTGCACTGTGCACTGAGTGGATTGTGCACATATGGGGAGGTGGAAACATATACAAAAAAGACTCACTGGCAAACAGTTAGTATCTCCAAAAGTGACTCCAGCAACACAGTGACTCTTAATGGGAAAAATCTACAGACTGAGGACACAGCTGTGTATTACTGTGCCAGACGACCACAACATGAGAAAACAGCACAAGCACTGTACATGAACTACATTAGTCAACATATGTTTCTACAAAAAAAAAAAAAATCTTATTCGTGATTATAACCACCATTATATTATCACTCTGTATAAGTATGACACATCATTTACTCACTCACCCTCACATCATCTTTCTTCCGAGGAACAGAAGAATATCTTAAACTTGTTTTCTTTGTATGAGAAAAAAAAAAAAATAACTTATAAAAAATATCCATTTTGTGTTTCTCAGAAGAAAGACATACAGGACTGGAACAACATCAAAGGTGAGTCTTTTTTTTTTTTTTATTACTAAACCACTTTTAACTTATTTTATTTCTTTAAAGGTACCCTAGAATTGAAATTGAATTTACCTCAGCATAGTTAAATACAAAATAAATGGAAATGACATACAGTGAGTCTCAAACACCATTGTTTCCTCCTTCTTATGTAAATTTGATTTGTTTAAAAGACCTCCGAAGAACAGGCGAATCTCAACATAACACTGGCTGTTACGTAACAATCGGGATCATTAATATGTACGCACCCAACTTTTGCCTATGCCAGCCCATGTTCAAGGCTTTAGACAAGGGCAGCCAGTATTAATGTCTGGATGTGCACAGCTGAATCATCAGACGTTGTGCAGGTAAGCAAGCAAGGACAATAGCGAAAAATGGCAGATGGAGCAATAATAACTGACATGATCCATGATATCATGATATTTTTAGTGATATTTGTAAATTGTCTTCTAAATGTTTCGTTAGCATGTTGCTAATGTACTGTTAAATGTGGTTAAAGTTACCATTGTTTCTTACTGTATTCATGGAGACTAGAGCCATGTCGTTATTTTCATTATTAACACTTGTCTGTATAATTCATAAACACAACTTCATTCTTTATAAATCTCTCCAACAGTGTGTAATGTTAGCTTAGCTCCGTTAGCTGCAGCCTAGCTACTATGAAACTCATTCAGAATCAAATGTAAACATCCAAATAAATACCATACTTACATGATCTGATATACTGCATGAAGAACACTTTGTAAAGATCCATTTTGAGGGTTATTAGCTGTGTGAATTTGTTTATGCAAGGTATTATAGAATTGCGAGCTTGGGGGTGGGAGCACGAGCATTTAAAGGCGCTGAATTGGTGCATATTTAATTATGCCCCAAATAGGCAGTTAAAAAAATGAATAAAAAAAAAATCTATGGGGTATTTTGAGGTGAAACTTCACAGATACATTCAGGGGACACCTTAGACTTATATTACATCTTGTGAAAAGGGTTCTAGGGCTCCTTTAATTAGTTGGGTCTTGGCACACATTTTAATTAAAAAATTTTGTAACAAATAAATACGTTGTTAAATTAAGAAGTACACATAAGACACTTTTTTTGGCCACCTGCTGGCATATTTATGTAATATGAAGAAATGTCACTGAATGAATCAGGAACAATCTGAATGAATCATTTTGATGAACGAACTGAAAATGAACGAATCTCTTGAAAGAATCAAAAGCCGTTTTTCCACCACTACTGCATGTGCAAAAAGTCGGCAGGCAATATGCTAATGTTTTGTTGTGACGTCACAATGAAACGGCTTAATATTCGTTTTACAAATGCATTATGAGAATATTGATTCATGCAGGCAAAGTGATCGTGTTTGTCTTGTCCTGTTTTTTTTTTTTTAGTAACTGGTGTAAACTAATAACAAAAATCAGGAAATCTCTCATATATAATTTTTTCTTTTCCCAAAATGTAAGGAGATATACTTTTAAAGAACAAAATTTGAATTCATGCTAGAATAAAAACAAATTAAAAAAAAAAAAAAAAAAAGCAACTGAAATTTAAGGCATTCTAATGTGTGATTTTCAACAACTGATAAGTTACATGTTATATCCACATTCTTGAATATCTTTAAATAAAGATCTTTTGAACAGGTTTTCAGACAGTGCAGAAATCATGAAGAAGAAAAAAGCTATATAAACACTTTTTTTTTTTTTTTTTTTTTTTGACAATTCATATTAGCTACCTGACTATTAAATAAGAATAAAATACATTGAAAGGCATACATGTTAAAGAGGTTATTAAGGACACAGGAAATGTAAATGTACCTTTAGAGGGCAGTCTATGCAAACTTCTTGTCCCTTTTAAAAGCCTCCACTCTATTCATCTACAGACACAAAACTTGTTTGTGACTTTCCTGCATCAGTTTCCTCTTTTTATAACATGGCAATGGATATTCTGTCTAATGGGTTTTTATCTTCATGTTTGCTCTCACAGAATGTAGAAGGGCTTTTGAAAACCTGTTGACAATCAGACTTATTCATGTGTACTGTTGTAAATGTTAATGTTGAACTGTTCATTTGTCAATTGTTTCAGTCCGTGTCAGGCTACTTTGGGTGTCTTGTTCATCATATTTATTTTCACATAAAAGCAACATAATTAGGAGTCTGATCCACTATTTGTGCCACTAAATGTGAGAACAATGACCCAATGGTGGAAAAGGGCTGATCTGTGTTTGCCTGTATGCATTCAACTACAGCACACTGAAGCTCTACAACTTTGCTACAGTCCTTTATCCTTTCACTTAATGGTAACACAACGTCACATCTGTTTTTAATGGAACTCAGAGGAGGCTGTACTCATGCCTTCTTTGAAAAATAATCACATTTATTCATGTCACAGAAGGACAATATTATATCCGTATTAAGATGTGGAACTATTGTCCTTTTAAATGAACCTCAATGGCCTCAAGATCTAGTTTTGCTAATTCAGGGGTTCAATGCAAATGATCTGATGTCCGTTCCATATTTAAACAACTACCTGTTGAGTGGAGGGCTCATCACCAGTTCAGCTTGACATAATCATGTTCACTTCATATCTCTTGCTGTTGCTGGCCGCAGTGTCTTGTAAGTATATTAGGACAAAATAAACTTTTTCTTAGTGTAAATAAAATAATTCTGATTATTGTACATTTTATGTCATCCACAGGTATTGACTCTTCAGTTGTGCTCACACATCTAACAGTCAGTAGGTGTGACTCCAGGTGGTTCCCACAAACTGACCTGTGCCTGCAGGGGTTTTCTGTTAGTAGCACTAGCATGTATTGGATCCGTCAGGCACCTGGAAAAGGACTTGAAGGGATTTTTATTATTCAGATTCTGATAAGAGCTCAGCTCAGTCAGTGCAGGACAGGTTCACGCATCTAAGGACGCTCTAATTCTATCTGCACATGAATCAGCTGAAGACTGGAGACACTGCGGTGTATACTGTGCAGACAGAAACTGTGGAAACACTAATACAGACAGCGTTTCAAAAACTCATCATGAGGTGGACATGTTGACTGATAAGGGGAAGATGATATAAAGTGATATATTGATAGGGCTGATGAGACTGTCCTCCTCCAACGACCCTATAGGTTTTTTTTCAAGCACCTTATTACAACCTATATTTACGTTTTAAAGTCATGCACCCTCTAGCTGGCGTAAAAATAATGACAGTGTCGTGTTAAGTCTGTAGTCATGAAATGATGCATGACTGTCATTACCAATCAAAATGATAGTTAATTTAAAGCAATGTGTGACCTTTTAAACCAGTGGTCTCAAACTGCCGGCCCGCTGGGCCATTTACGGCTGCCCTCCCCCTACACCGGCCCGCAACTGATCTCAAAAAAGTAAAACATAATCCGCCCGCTAAATTCTTATTATTTTTTCTTGTTCTCTCTCTAGTTGTCTCATACCATATTCCACATGCAAAGAAAAAGTCGCCGTTCTAAGGGACAATTCACAGATATCTTGTCACATAAGCGGCCACACCGCTTTCTCTTTCTTTCCAAAGCGCTTGAGCTCCCGTGGCGTCTGTCGCTCTCTACGATAGTTCAGCAAAAGAAAAAAATGATTTTCTAGCCTTGCATTAGCCTCTACTATAATTATATATATATATATATAATATAGATATATATATACAGTGTGGCCAGAATTATTGCCCCCTTCATAAATATGATCAAAGATGACTCTAAAATAAATCTGCATTGTTTATCCTTTTTGATCTTTAATTTCATAAAATTAGCAAAAATCTAACCTTTTATTGAAGGAAAAATTGAAAGTGGGGGAAAATAACATTAAGAAATAAATGTTTTTCTCCAAAACCCGTTGCCACAATTATTAGCACCCCTAGAATTTTTTATGAGTAAAATATCTCTGAGTATATTCCCATTCATATTTACATTTTTTTTTTAGCTCACGTGGGTGATCATGAACATGAAATTGTCCAGCCATGACTTCCTGTCCACAGGAGTATAACATGAGGAAACACAAGGCCAAATTCCCGAATCATTCATCACAATGCGAAAAACAAATATAGTTTCTGATGTGCAGATTGTTGAGCTTCACAAAATAGAAAGTGGCTAAGAAAATACCTAATGCATTGAAAATTCCCCATTTCCACCATCAGGGCAAATAGTTGAGATTTCCAATCACTAAAGTGTTAAAAATCGCCTGGAAGAGGACGTGTGTCTAAATCTCCGCGCAGTGAGGAGGAATGTTTAAGTGGCCAAAGACTCTCAAAGGATCACAGCTGGAGAATTGCAGAGATTAGTTTAGTCTTGAGACTCAGAAAGCCTAAAAAAATTTATCAGACACCTACATCCCCAAGTGTTCGGGAGGTTTTAAGAAAATCCTCTGCTCTCATCCAGAAACAATCTCCAGCATATTCAGTGTCAGACAGACTGGAACTCAAACGGGACCGGCTTCTATGGTCAATGAAACTAAACCAAGAGTCTTCTTGGCAGCAAACCCACCAGATGGTTTTGGTGCACACATGGATAAAAAGTGCCCCATGCCCACGGTTAAATATACTGCTGGATCTTTATGTTGTGGGCTATTTTTGTGCTGGAGGTCCTGGACAAAACTTGTTCAATATATCGTATTATGGATTCTATCAAATACAACAGATAAAAATCAAAACCTGACCACTTCCGCTAGAATTTTATAATGGGCTGTGGTTGGATCATCCGTCGGGACATGATCCAAAACAACATCAAAACCAGCACAAAATGTGTCACTGAGCACAAAATGAGCTTCTGCCATGGTTGTCCATCCCCTGACCTGACCCTCAAGAGAATGAGTGGAGTGAACTGAAGAGAAAGCACCAGCATGGAGCTGGAATCTGAAGGATCTGGAGAGATTCTTATGAAGGAATGGTCTCTGATCTCTTGTCAGGTGTTCTCCAAAACTCATCAGGCATTTATGAAGACGACTTAGAGTTGTTATCTTGGCAAGGATGTTGCAAAAAGTATTGAATAAAGTGCAATAATTGTGGCCACGTGTTTTGGGAGAAAACATTTTTTCATAATGTTATCTCCCCACTTCAATTCTTTTCCTCAATGAAAGGTTAGACCGTTCGCTTCTATTATGAGCGTTTGCCTAAATCACAACACTCGTGCAAGTCGCGAGCGTCGATTTTAAACCACCGAAACGCGTCGATGCGCGTCAAACGGCATCTTGGACCATGCGTT
>JAOTNS010000714.1:0-11983 GCA_028476615.1 Culter alburnus
TTCCTGATGTCTTTCTTTCTTCAGTGGAAAAGAAATTAAGGTTTTTGATGAAAACATTCCTGTATTTATTCTCCTTATAGTGGACTTCAATGGACTCCAGACAGTTGAAGGTCAAAATTACAGTTTCAAGGAGCTTTTTTTTCCAAACGCCTTCCCTATTCTACTAATGGAAAAAACGAAACTGGTGCTGCGTTCATTCCGTAAGTAGAATAGGGAAGGCGTATGATATACAGCGTAAGCTTTTTGAAGAATATGGAAAGCGGAAGCACGTTCAATGCGATCATTTGTTTATGTACAGCATATACAGTATTTTTTTTTTTTTTGAAAAATGACTGATAGTTTCTCTAGATAAGACTCTTATTCCTCTCTGGTATCGTTTAAAGCCCTTTGAAGTTACACTGAAACTGTATTTGACCTTCAACCGCTGGAGAAAATTGAAGTCCACTATAAGGAATAATCCTGAAATGTTTTCATCAAAAACCTTCATTTCTTTTTGACTGATGAAAGAAAGACATGAACATCTTGGATGACATGGGGGTGAGTAAATTATAAGGAAAATTTAATTTGAAAGTGAACTAATCCTTTAATCTACTTGTTCCAATTCTTCCTGTGAGAACAATCATTCATGGCTTACTAAAGATTGGACTGAAGAATCATAGAAGATTTAGAGTTCTGCCCTTCTCTCCATGAATTCATCAACACCTCCCCTTCCCCCTCCCTCCTCCACTATGATCTGTGAAGAGGATGTGTGTCGGGTCTTCTGGAAACAGCTGGCCCGTATCCTCACACAAATCTTCAACAGGTCACTGGAGCAATGACAAAATCACTTCCTGCTTCAAACGCTCCACCATCATCCCCATCTCCAACAAACCCAAAATTACAGGACTGAATGACCTGTTGCTTTGACGTCTGTGGTCATGAAGTCATTTGAGAGACCTGAAGGACATCACTGGACCCTTGTCATTCTGTCTCTGCCATGGACGCTTCTGTCACCAAGACAACTTCCTCATAAGTGTAAACATACTTGACAATAAAGCTCTGATTCTGATATAGATAATGATTCAGTGAGGAGGAGTTCAGTTCTGCAGGAAAGCAGTTTTAAAAAGAAAATGGTGTCATTGTTCAGCTGAGGTCCGCTCATTATTGATTCAGTTCTGTTGTAAAGATCATCAATTATGAAATGAGTTCAATATATTAAGCAGCTCTACAGAAAACAGTGACGTCATCATCCATCTCAGTTCAGTTCTCAGCCAATATTTTCAATTCAATAACACTTTTTAAAAAATAAATAAATAAATCCATCCTCCAGCCGAGAAACAATAGCTGAAATGTTTCTTAATATTGTTGACTGTCATGTAGTAAGTATCCATTATCCGTTTTGAGTCAGTTGCTCAATTTTACCTCTAGATGTCAGTAAAGCCACACTGTCTCACTGCTCACCCAAGCAAGCTGAGAATTAGTTTGAAAAAAGAAAAACAAAAAAATTCAGGGTTCCCACTCATTCCAAAATAATGTTTCTAAAAGCAATATGAGAGTGTGGTTGGCGTTGCAGTGCTGGATATCAGTCATGTGATCAGCCCTGTCCAATCACAGCCATCAAGAGCACTCTTTTGCTGAGTTCACACTGCATGATTTTCAAAGTCTTTTCACACTGCACAACTAAATGGCATAGCATTCAGTCGCTGCTGTGTGCACATTGATTGCACAATGGATCGCGACAGGGGGTTTCAACAAGAATACAATCGGAAGAATCGCAGACAACTCTGTCTGGTCCAAAAACTGTTTCACAACCAAACCAAACACATGCGAGAAGTGATAAGGAAAATGATAGCCTGCAAGAAGCTTGCGATCCGAATTTGCAGTGAAATCAATTTTGCAAAAATCTGTTGGCGAGTGAAAATTGGACCTAAAATGGTGCAGTGTGAACTCAGCATTACTCATGTGATATGGGTTAAATATTGGAAAAATTATGAAAGAAGGATTAACGTTTACTGACTATTGAAATGTAAGATCCTCAGAGTGAAAATAGTGTAACAACTGAAGAATGGAAAGAGTGTGTGAGTGAAGGTGGTTGTGAATGTGTGTAGATGTGTGTTAGTTACAGGATCAGAGAATGACACCGTTCCTCCATCGTAGTCCAGATTCACTCTCACACGATCAAGCTGCTGATAAACACGAAAGCCAAACCGTTCAGACATGCTGTACTGATCAAACCACACACACCAGACATCAGTGTTGAAGAAATCACGTCCCTTCCTCTGGTTTGATGCTGTAGTTACTCCAAGACTCCAGTCTGAACTCTCTTTAACCTCCACATCCCAGCAGTGTGTTCCTGAGTTAAGTCCCTCTGAACCCAGAACACAGGGATACCAGTCGAATCTCTCTGGATTATCAGGAACAGGTTGATTGATCCAGCTCCATTTCAAACTTGTCAGATCATCAGACAGGACGAGATCTGGATGAGCCGTGTTTGGATCCAGAATCACTGGAGCTGATGAGACACAATCAACATTACATTAAAAATTAATCTGATTACGTAATGCACGTTACCTGTAATGCATTATCCCCAACACTGCTCATTTCAGATGAGATTGAAAAAAAAATGAGGTTTTCTCAGAGGAGAGCTATTGTAGAAATGTGTCCATCTTGAACCTAATTAGAATTATCAGCTAATAAGGCTAAATCGCCATACTCTGCAACACTGGAGGGAGCATCTGAGTAGGGTTTCCACAGTTTTCCCTTGACAGGTTGTAGAGATTCTGATATCAGATCATGACATGTTTCCATCAAAGATATCCGAAGTTTCAATTGCGTTTTCAATATTTTGCATTTATATTTTTGTATTCCACATGATTTTAGATAATTTTGATTAGTTTGTCAATAACACAGTTTTGCTGCATGCTGTCCACTCAAGTGGACATCTGGAAATCTCATTAATTTTGCATCATAAAAGCATTTGGAGATGCAAGTACGTTTAACCACTTACACAAAGATACACAGCCGCATGCACAAGATCTCTTCACAAAGAGTACATAAGCATTTATAATTGAGCAGCCTTCTGTCAGTGAGTTTCATATTTTTAATTTATAAGCCTGTTGCATTCCCAACAACATACAGTAGGCTATATCATGTGCAATGAAGCCTGTGAATGTCCTTTTAAATTCACTTCAACCTTTCTGAACTTTATGAAACATTACTCTATGGAAGGTTCAAGTGGTGTGTGTGTGTGTGAGGAAATGGAAGCAAGTAGAATATGGGTGTTTCGGTTAGACCTAAGCTCAGAATCTGAATTCTAAAATTCTCAATTCTCGCATATTCACTCAATCCTTCTACATTTATGTAGTTTGACTGATGAAAAGAATGAATGTGAGCTGAATATGGCTTCTTCCATGACTTCATCAACAAATTTTATCCACAGTCACTGCCTGTTTGGAGGGAATAAGGGCATGGATGAATCCTAACTTTCTCCAGCTGAATAGTTCAAAGACAGAAGCTATCCTCATTGGTTCCCCTCATCAGATCAGATCGTCTTCCATAACCTGTATTACATTCTCTGGCCAGGACATTTCCCTCATTAGTCACCAATCTTGGTGTCAAGTTTGATCCTCATTTAACCTTTGAGTCCCACATTAAACATCTCTGCAAAACATCTTTTAACCACCTCAGGAATATAGCCAGACTCTGTCCCACACTTACTCTACATGATGCTGAGAAACTCGTTCACACCTTTGTTTCCTCAAGATTGGACTATTGTAACACTCTTCTCATCGGGATCCCTAGCAAGAGCATCCAGAAACTCCAGCATATACAGAACAGTGCCGCTAGGATCCTGATGAGAGTGCGTAAATATGAACACATCCTTACTCCACAGATTTCAGCACGTTCTCTCCACTCCACAAACACTTACTGGCTCCATCCCCCCTAAGACTAAGTCCCGCACAATTGGGGACAGAGCCTTCTGTGCCACGGCCCCTCGGCTCTGGAATGCTCTCCCTGAACACTTGAGGGCTCCACAAATGACTAATGGACGAAAGGACTTAAAAACATATCTTTTTAAAAAGTTTTTCAATGTCTAAAACTTTCTTAGTGTTTAAATTTTGTGTGTTAGTTTTAGTTGATTTTCAAGTTAATTCCTAGATTGTTTTAAAGGGTTAGTTCACCCAAAAATGAAAATTCTGTCATTTATTACTTACCTTCATGTTGTTCTACACCCTAAGACCTTCGTTCATCTTCGGAACAAATTAAGATATTTCTGTTGAAATCCGATGGCTCAGAAAGGCCTCTATAGCCAGCAATGTCATTTCCTCTTCGATTCATGAGTCGGATCGCATGTCAAACCGCCAAACTGCTGAAATCACGTGACTTTGGCGATCTGAATCATGAATCGATACTGATTCATAACGCTTCAGCTTCAGGAAGCTTTTGAAATCGGCCATCTCTATATAAGTCGTTATTTAGTTTTTTGCACACAAAAACTTCTCGTCGCTTCATAAAATGATTGTAGAACCACTGTAGTGAGATGGACTTTGTAAAGAGTCTTTAGTACCTCATTGATGGCTATGGAGGCCTTTCGGACTTCAACAAAAATATCTTAATTGTGTTCCGAAGATAAGAGGTCTTATGGGTGTCGAACTAAGTAATTAATGACAGAATTTTCATTTTGGGTGAACTAACCCTTAATTGTTTTTGTTTTATTTTATTTTGTAGCTCTTTGAGATTTTCTTTAAAATGTAAAGTGCTTTATAAATAAAATGTATTATTATTATTATTATTATTCTCCACCTCTGCGTGGAAGCTGGGAAGGAACAGAAGGCTCATGGGGGAAGGACGGTTATGGCCTGACAGGAGGTGCTCATCCAGCCTGTCAAGAATGACTTTCCATTTTTCATGCCCCAAAGCCAGATCCAATCTGATTGTGGGGCAGGCCATGACGTCCAACAGTTTCCCAATGCGGAGCTGGCAGGCTGACAGGCTAACCCCCTAGATTTATAGTTTTCCCAGTGTTTCCCACAGGATTATATGAGACTGTGGTGGGTGGACCTCTATGGTTATCTGTGGGCATGACATTGACGTTAAATGGTGTCGCTGTCAGTCAGCTTACATCACTTCTGAGTTCCTACTGGAGGTGCAAATCAAAGTCCCTTTAATGTGAATGTAACCAGGATAATGTCACTAGGAGAAATGTAGTTCTTAGGGGATCACCCTGATGGCTAATTTTTATAACTGCATTCCTAAAACAATGCTGTGTGAAAGCCCCTCATCTTTCAGAACTTTTATCTCCACCCATCTGTATGTGTAACAGCACAGATCTTCTGTAGTCAGACTCACTGTTTTGGACGATGTCCTGCATCTTCTTCCAGACTCTGAACGGCAGGTTGCCCAAGTATCGTGGCACATGAATCAAAGCTCCAGAAGCCATCTGTGGATCCGACTGTGAGCTCTGGACTCTGGAAGAACATTCAGGAGTCAGAACTGCAGTGGCTTTGGATCAGAACCAGAGAGACCAGAGACAGGAGCAGATCACTCACCTTTCCTTTGAGACTGGAAACTTCTGCAGAAAAAACACACCATTTATCATCAAGAACTCAATCAATGAACCAATGATCAACCAGTGATCTGAAATCAGACCTTCAGAAAGCAGACGTCACTGGCTTTCATCATCTCCTCCATGTCTTTGATTGTGTGTGAAAGAGTTGAGATGTGTCTGTTCATCTCCTCCAGCTTCTCCTTCATCATCTGCTTCTTCTGCTCCTCTTCCTCCCTCAGTGCAGTGATTGTAGCTTCTTCTTCATCTCTGAGAAACTGATGAAGCTTCTCAAACTGCTGTTTAATCTGACGCTCTGTGTGCTCAGCTTGAGACTGAAATCAAATCACATTCACTTCAATCATCTCAAACTGATTCTGGATTCTGGAGCAGGATAAAGAGTGAGTGGGTAAATGTGGGCTATTAACTTTAACTCTCTGAAGTACTAGTACTGTAGCATTAGCAGTAGCAGCACGCACTATTGTGCTTTCACATTTGTCGCTTTTGCAGTTTGCATCAGGTCTGTGGCTATATATCACAAACACAACATTTACTTATTTTAATTTCAGATCAAAAAGTTGTTAATGAACATTACTTGTCAACATTGTGATTCTCTTTGTACACAGGCTACACTCTTTCATAGATGTCACATTTATACATTTAAATATTTTCTTCAATTCATTAAAACTTTAAATTCATATATTATGTTGCTCAAGGAAGTGGCAAAACATTTAAACATAGACTATATGTTAAAATCACAAACATCTTAAGCCCTTACGTGTCACTGGCCCACCAGAGGGCTGCTCTTATCAATACTACTTCGGTAAAGTTGGTTTTATATTCGACATTCGGACTTCTGATAATTCAGATTTTCCATAAATGTGCAATAAAGTTTGCGAATTTTAAGCAGCGAATATATTGACATCCACGATTGTCAACTTACTTTTTCACAGTCGATCAAAATAGCAAGTTTGTTTTATCCTTGTGATGTCCACTGAATGTCCAATGTAGTGTGATTACAAGGCTTTGAATTGTCCGAATGTGCGAATATGTTCAATACTATCTCTAGTCTCGAGTCCTAAGCACCTATCTATTACCCACAGGTAATAGGAAAAAAAATGGAACATTTCTAAATTTTAATTTCTAGACTTCGAGGATAACTATGGAATAATAAATTGACCTTGTAATTATGTATTAGGAACTTAAAATTATATTAAAATATATGCATTCACGTATTATTCCAGTGAATAAAGGAACATGAAATTGTCAGACAAACCAATGCATCTGTTCTAATTACAAATGTCAATAAATAAATAAATTAGTAAATAAATCCTCACCGTGATGTGTTGAACTGTTTTTTCAAACTGTCCTTTAATGTTTTCTTTGTGTTGAAGTTTCTCTTGAAAAGACTTCAGTGCTGTGTTGAACTCCTCCTAGAATTTAAAGGGGCCTATTATATAAAATTCACTTGTATGGTTTGAGCATAAATGTGTAACCAACTGATAAAATGATAAAAAAATCCACACACATTAGTCAGAAAACTGGAACCAGCTTGTTTCCAGAACGGTTTCTGATTTATTAAGGATTTAGGGTTGGGTATTGAGAACCAATTCCAAAATTACAAGAACCGGGGATTCGATAAGACACATGCATTTTGATTCCACTTAATGATTCCTGTGTTTGCATTTTAATGTGATTTTGGATCCACCATCCTCATTTGCAATATCATTGCTCCTGCTGCACTCATGGTACGGCAGCAAAGTTCCTTGATTATTACGCAGGAATGAGAGTATAGTTCCTAGCCATATCGGCCTAGAAAATCACAACTTTTCATTTTCCTGCCGGTCTTAGTACACGATGTAACTACAGAAGAGTCAAGTTTTAAATAAGAAAAATATCAAAACTCTTTGGTCATTTTTGAGCGAGATGCTAACGGTCTAATCAGATTCAATGAACTATGCTAAGCTATGCTAAAAGTGGTACCGCCAGACCCGGGGATCGGCTGAATGGATTCAAAAACGGTAAAACTCAACTGTTTAACTCTAGGGGAGTTGGAAAATGAGCCTATTTTCAAAAAAGAGTGTTCCTTTAAAACTATTTCATGGAAATTTCATGGATGTAGCCTACTAGTTCTCACCGACATGCTTGTTGTGTTTCCTGGAGCTGACATGTTTTATAGACTGTATTGTTTCTTATTGGTTTCTTAATTGCATCCCAACCTAAAACAACTTCCTGTGCACCTGGTACAAAGCCTTAATTGTTTACATAATGAATAATAAATTATCAACCAAACTGTTACATGTAAATATAGTAATACATGTAAAACATATATGGATTCTTGCCAATTGCGAGAGGTTCGAGCCCATCATTTTTGCTTTAGCCTAAAAAAATTATTTTAACTCGACTTATTTTGCCCAAGTTTGGAGATCACGCCCCATTTTGGAGATCTCTGGTCTGCAGCTATATTTACTTGGAAATATCTGAAGCATGAGCCATAAAGGCTCCACCCTTTTCTGGAAAAGGGAATAGCAGCAGCTCATTTGCATTTAAAGATACACACACTGAAACTGGGTGTTTTGCTCCTTCCCAAACGGGCATTTAGGGCATGCTAATAAATGACATGTGGGGTATTTTGAGCAGAAACTTCACATACACACTCTGGGGACACCTGAGAACACAGTTTCTCTTAAAGTGAAAATCTGTAAGACGCCAGAGATTTCTGTCATATGTTTATGAAATACATGGTATGAGCAAAATGGTGACATTTATTTATGACAAGCTTTAATCCTCAGATATGTTTTACCTTATATGATGAAGCCACTTCACTGATGGGTCTGAATTTATGATTGTCGTGTTGTTGTGAAGTAAAGCACACCACACACACCGGCCGCTTGTCCTCCAGACAGAAGAGTTTGAGTTTCTCACTGTGTAAACTGCAGATCTCCTCAGATGAACGTCTCTCATTTCTCTTCTTCAGAAAGGACTCACACAAGTTTTTTAACGCCAGATTAATTGGAGGTTGATGTCGTGATGCTCTCCTGCAGACAGGACACTCTTGAGTTTTCTTGGTTCTCCAGAACTGCTGAAGACACTCTTTACAGAAACTGTGACTACATGATAAAATAACAGGAACATTGAATATTTCATGACACACGGGACAAATATAATCGTATTTACTTGATGAATCCATTTTCACTGTTTGAGCTCCAGCAAACTTTACTTTCACTTTCTGAATGATTGCTTCACAAATGAATAACAACAAAGAATCGCAAAGATCTGCAGTCTGTGAAACAAACGTGTCATAAATCTTCTTGAAGGCGTTTTTTTCATTCTCCACTGATCGCGGATTAATTTGTGCTTTTGTAGAGACGCAGGACCAGTTTTTGACAGTAAAGGAAACATAGGAAAAACAGTCTCTTCCTGGTGAGTGATGTAACAGGGCGGAGTATCTGGTCACGTGAGTGCGTTAAAAAGGACTTCCTCAGGTTATGTGAACAAAATGCGTTTTATGCTAGAAAACATTGACTCAGACAAAATGGAAAAGTGACAGAACATATTGATAAAAAAGATTAGATATTTTAGCACTGAACACTTAAGTAGTTTAAATGGTATTAATGTGGATATTTGTGATCTCTTTCAAAAGCATGCATGTTTACTTTAAAAAATAATAAATAAATTATATATATATATATATATATATATATATATATATATATATATATATATATTATATGCAACAGAATATTATATATTATCTAAGAGTAGACACTTATGAGTGCTATAAATAAAAATAGTAATATATAACCTTTGGTTGAAAAGAAAAACATCTTGCTGAGTGATGCTTAAATTTTCACAAATCACATCATTTACATTACACGTCATTCTTGCATAGATAAGATGTCAAAATTGGCAATAAAATAGAATAGAGTAGAATAATTAATCCAAAAATAAACTGTCACCCTTCCCAAACCTGAATGACTGACTTTCTTCTGTGAAAGAGAAGATGTTTTGCAGAATGCTGTTTTATAGAAAATGAAAACGTGAACAGGTGATTTAAAGATACAACAATGACAATCCACCATAAAGGCAAAGAAGACCAGCAGGGCTACATTTACAATCTGCTATCTACGGAGGTCTACTTCAAATCTGCAATCTACTAGAAATTATGCAAATGTGTCTATTTCTATTCAAAAAATGATTTCAACTACATTACATTGCAATAAACAGATGATAATAAAAAGCATTAGGTTAAGTAGAAATATTTTGTTTGACATTAAATATGAATTATTTGAGATTTATGCATTCAAATATCAAGATATGACACAGCCCTTTGATTTTTGAGTCTTCCTCTTTGTCCCCCTTTTGTCCTCTTTCAGGTCTATTAAGAATTCTCTCAGTAATTCATGCTGATCAGCTTGTTCCTCCAGCCTATCCTTAAGATTACAAATCCACTCCTCTTTTTGGTCTCTGAACTCATTAAATTCTTCTGCTCTTCTTCTAGCATCATCTTCATATTTCATCTTCTTAATCCTCCTCATTTCATCTTCATGATTCCTTTTCATGATCTCAAGTTCTGTTTTCTCTCTCTGGAGACGCTCTGCTAGTTCTTTATCTCTTCTTTCTTTTCTGATTTGATGCTGCATTTTCATTCTCTCCTCATCCACTCTTTGTTTTTCTTCTTCTAGTTGCTGTATTATGTTTTTCATTTCCCTCTCATACTTGGCTTGTAATATCTGTGCCTGGATCTCAATTTCTTTTTCTCTCTCTTTCAGTATTTCCTCCATTCTCTTTTTAATGGCCATCTCTGCCTCCTCAAACATGCTGTTAGTGAAGTACGACCCTCATTTTATTTTTCAGCTCTTCTGTCATGTTTAACAGCTGATCACTTGAGTTCTGTCTTGTTTTTCTCTGTTATTGAAAGCCAGGAATCTGTTTCCACAATCTCTGATCAGTTTCTTGAGTTCTGCAGACTTACTTCGCCTCACGTAATCTTCTATAGATTCACCCTCGATATTGTCTCCTCCAGTGAACAGAACGATGCTGAACTGTCAGCTTCATGACCAAAGATCTGTTTTATCAGATCTACAGTGTCTGCTTCTTCCTTGGTGAATCTTCCCAAACTCACACAATGACTGAACACATGAGGTCCGGTGACGACAATGAAATACATTTCACTATTTCTTCCGTCACTTCATCATTTGACAATATTGTGTCAAAGAGACCTGGAGTATCAACAACAGCTACTGATCGACCTTCAACTTCACCAATTCTCTTTTCACACGCAGTCGTCACTGAATCTGAACTCATTCGGCTCCGAAACTCATTTCTTCCCAGAATAGTGTTTCCTGTTGCACTTTTTCCACTTCCTTTCCTTCCGATAGCACAATCCTTAAACACTCTGCTTCATCTGATTCACCTCAGCACCTGAAAATCACATGGGTGGAAAAATACTTATTTGAAAACAAGTGCAAAAGGATTATGTAGGACTGCAGAAGCTGGAGTTAGTTCAGTTATCATCAGGTAACAAAAGCAACTGATAAAACTGAACCTTTAATGATTCATAAAAGATCTGAAAGAACCATTTTTTAATAAGTGTCAGAAACACAGAACCTTTTCTTTCCATGCACATTCATCTTTACAGGATGTGTGTGAACGCATGCACAGATTTCCAGAAAATCACTGGCAGTGTGAATGGCACTTAACCTACGGTTATCATCATTCTAAATGCAGCTTTTAACCCTGGGTAAAGGAACGCCCCAGGTAACTTTACTGTAACACTGTTCTCTGAAAAAGCGGGAACAAGAAGCTGCACTTTATTTAGCGTTATGGGAACATCTTTAGTCATGACCAGCTGTGAATATATGTGTAAAACAATGTCAATAAAATTGATATATATTTATAGCCTGCGTGACGTCATTGGAATGCGTCGTAGGCAAGGCTATAATTAGATGAACTGCATGTGCATCTGCAGATATTTTGTCTCAAGAGCAGTCCTGGGACATCCCAGTGCAGCAATGAAGCACAGCTTCTCGTTCCCACTAGGGAACAGGTTTACAATGAAGTAACACGGGGCGTTCTCTTTCAAAAGCTACACTCGAGCTGCGCTTTATACAGCGATTTGGGAACGAGAATACCATTTTGTACAAACATTTTGTAAGGCGGCGCCCCCGCCAAAGCTCTAGAAGAGGCAACCCCCCTGGTAGAATGAGCCCTGATGCCTGTTGGCGAAGTGTGACCATGCGCCTCATAGGCAATAGCAATAGCATCTCTCACCCAATGCAACAGCCTGAAGCACAGGGGAAGCACAATCTGCTTTTGAGCCTTCTTAGCAGGTCAGCCTGGTCCACCTGCAACACTGCCATAGTGTGCAGATCAGTACCAGTCTGACACACTGATCAAAACACCTTCCCACCAGTATGGATGTTATTATGCATAGCTTGGTGGGGAGTGCTGTCTCTT
>JAOTNS010000715.1:0-14754 GCA_028476615.1 Culter alburnus
GGAAGAATTAAGAAACACAGACCAATTTAAGGAAAGGGATTCAGTTTAAATTTCACTAATTGATTGTTTCAGAGCACATATAATCCACAACAATGTGTTGATGTAATGTTTGCCTCTTTAGAAAACAGAAATCTAAGTCTCTTTGTGAAAATGTAGAGATCAAACACACAAGAATGGAGAGATGTTGGTGAAAGTGATGTCTGTGTGTCTCTCGCTGCGACCCAGGCCATCCGGAGCCTCCGTTATCCTCTACAGACGCTCCAGACAGACTTTATCAAGGAGGAAACTGACTAAATCTGGCCTTAGTACAGTTGATACTGATGAACATGGACAAAATGGAAGAAAAGCTTCAACTTTATTCTGCAATCAAACACTTTCTGTCCTACAGAGAGATTGGGATCATGTGATAATGGAGCCGACGGACACAAGAATCACACCAGAGATGAGAAGCAAGAACCAAGATGAGCTTTATTTACAAGCTGCTGCAAAAATCAGCAAAGAAAGTGTTGAGGATTTAAGCAATAAAAAAGATTAAAACAGTAAAACCATTTAAAAACAAACTTTTCTAAAACAAATCTTCAATAAAAATGAGGTAAAAGTCAATAATTACAAATGGATAAAAATCAGTCATCTTAAAATGTGAGGCCCACTAATATAAGTTATAAAAAGACTGCTTTAAAAAAAAAAAAAAAAATTATATATATATACCCAGCAAGCAATTTTATGTCTAATAGACGTCTAATAGCTGTCAAAACATAGCCCGGCGGTCTAGGTAAAATAAGGCTGAATTCGGGCTGTCAGTGAAAATCTAATAGACGTCTAACATAACCCAAAAACAGCTAGACATCAAATATACAGCTAATGAATGCCTACATCTATACATGTAATAGACAACAAAATAATGGCTAAAGGTCAAGGATTCTTTTCACTTAAAGCTGCTGTCCGCAGTGCTTCCTCTTTGTCGCCATCTCTGTTTGAAACATGCGATTGCAGTCATATGCGGAAACAGTTATCTGTATGTGCGTTGTGCGTCGGCGCAGCTCGTCAGCGTGGATGAATCTAATGCTTGCTGTCAGTCACTGCACGGTGTGGATACTGTACTTCAGAATAACAGATTCTATGTCTTGAAAGTTTGACCAATATAAGAATTTTCACTGGAAAATATCATCTGAACAAGTAAGTAACATGTCTGCCACTTTTGTTCTGACCAACTGAGGAAAAAGCATTAGGGACAATAAATCGTGCTGCCAATGATGATTAAATCTAACGATCGCTTAGCTCGGATCACGCCAAACCGTGCAAATTTTGCATTAACTACACACAGTAAAATAGTGGCTGAAGTGTTATTGCACCCAAACATACAAATTCAGTCAGTATTACTTGGCTTTATGTTGTTGATCCCTCTGTTTTTTTAACCCAGCTAATACAAATAGTAAATGTATGCATTTTGTATTATAGTAGTATCTCGAATAAAATAAGAACTAAGCAGCTTTAAGCATTTATTCAAGACACAATTTAAATAAG
Organism: Culter alburnus; assembly: GCA_028476615.1. Taxonomy (NCBI): domain Eukaryota; kingdom Metazoa; phylum Chordata; class Actinopteri; order Cypriniformes; family Xenocyprididae; genus Culter; species Culter alburnus. The sequence continues at coordinate 1,525 of JAOTNS010000715.1, forward strand.
GCTTTACAAAATTCAAGTACATTTATTTACTTTTATGCATTTGGCAGATGATTTTATCCAAAACAACTTACAGTGCATTTATTACAGGGACAATGCCCCTGGAGTAAATTGGCTTGCACTTTACACTGTACTGTAGCAACTACACTGTAGCTGCTACAGTAACTAACAAAATCTATCCAATACTAGATTTCGTAAGTGTCTGAAAAAGACAATTTTCACATGCCACCATTACATATTGCGTCATGCTATATTGCAATACAATACAGCAAATATAGTTTGACAGTAAATTATCAAATTAATTGATTACTGTTTAGTCAGATGATATGAAAACGATTACCGTGCGTTCACACTGCCGCCGGCGAGAGCGTCAACATTCGCCTTGGCCGCCCTGCCAACAACGCTGTACTGTTCGTTCAAACCGCCGCTGACGGGAGGGTCAAAGTAAATGACAAGTCGCGTCAACCAATCGGAAGCCTCTCAAGCGAGGACCTCTACATTCCAATTGGTTGCCGCCGAACCGCGTCATAGCTCATTACCATAAAGTTAACCTGATTTCAACTCTCCTCGATGCTCTCACCGTCCAAGACGCGCCGCGCCGCTCTCGCCGGAGCTCGTCGCCGGCTCTCATTGAAAATGAATGACTAGCGTCACGTTGACACTCTCGCCACCAGCGGTGTGAACACACAGTTACCACTTGTTGAACAAATATATACACTCGTGTACATTCAAACACAATAATTGGGCATACATAGCAAACGCGAGTTTAACGATTTGCGCGAGTAGATTACATACAAAGTCAATGCAAAGACGCGATCAGACTATCAGATGCCCCGCATTTGGCGTGTATGCCCCATAATACTAATCGTGTTGATCGTTATAATGGCATACGTTTTCTGTAAATACGAATCAAAACAGCTCACCTGTCGAGTAAAACACAAGCGAGATCGGCATCTCTTTCTAGGTGACGTTTGTCGCAAAGCTCTCTCCATCTAGAAAATGCAATACCGATACTGATCCTCGCTCTTTCTCTCCTCTTTTCCCAAACTCTTCTTGGGTCGTTTGGTTGGCCCGTACGCTTACGCTTACGGGAGCTGTCCTTGTCGACAGAACCAGCGGCAGATGGTAAACAGTAATTATGTTCCATAAATAAGTAACACAATCCACCATAAAACGTGCAAGAAGTAAATAAGGAACTGCTTGAAGCAAGCTAGTGGTTTGCTGGACCCTAGACACTACTTCCGCATTTGTCCACGACACTGTTGTCATGTGGTTTCTACGTCAGTAAAGGCGGTAACAAAGGGTAACTGACGTCATTGACAGGCGACTGCACTGCCCCGTGTCACTGTTTAGAATGGGAATTTTCTCATGATTTACAAGTAGTTGAAAACATTAGAGTTATTGTTAGTGTAGCGATTCGTACAGTTATTAATCAATTTATGGGTGGAATATGAATATAATAATTCATAAAGCTTTATGAATTATTATGCACATACCGACCCAAGGGGGAATTAACCATATATGGTGAATTAATAACAACGAATTGTAATCAAATATATATGATTAGTTCTGGTTTAATAATTATTTACAGAAACTGTTCGTTTGTCCAGCAAACTATAGCTCCTCAGAATGTTATTAAAGGAAGGTCTGTTCTCTGGCCACAAGAAAGACTTCCTATTCTAGCATCCAAACATAAATCAAGGATATAGGATCGAAATGTTAAAGTGACCTGGCTTTTGTTGAAATGAGCAAAAAGAACAATCAAGCATGAATAATGTGTTTAAGAAGAACATTTGGTGCTTTTTACAGTCGCGCATCAACAAGAATTCATGTAGAATTAACATTTTCAAAATGTGCGTTCTTTATTGTCTTCTTGTAATCAACACTTCAACAGCTAAATCAAGTGTTTTTAATGAATTCATGATTATGCACTTATACCGGAAACCAGATATTTAACTTTATCATGAATGAGGATGGATGCAGCACTACAAATGATCCAGATTATATAAAATGTTCTGAATCGATAAGTTTATCCAAATAAAAGCTCCAGGATATTTGTTTTAATTTATCTCTGTATAGCAGTTAATGATTTCTTGAATGATCTCTTCTCTGAATAATAGCGATATCTTACAAATGGCGCCTTGATGACGTCACACATAATAAACCCACGTGTCTGACAAAGAGCGATAGCATTAATTTACAAAACAATGAAGATATATAGAGACACCAGGATTGCCACTATATGGCAAATTCTTCATTCATATGCAAAAATTTGCAAACAGTATTTCATGCAATCTCCAGTTTGAAATTGAATTGTGCTCACTTCTAAATCTATATTTAAAGAGTAAATTCCCTATGATTCCTTAAATATAATGAAAAATATTAAAAGAAAATTCAAGTATTTAGGAGATATCCTAGTGTATCAATGTCTGTATGTTCGTGTCTGTCATTGTCATGTCACTCCAGCACAGTAGGTGGCGCTGTGAACCTAGAGCTTGTGTTTGTTTGCCATTAGCGCCAGTAAAGGTATAAAAGAAGAAGAAACAGTTTCACAGATCTTCACATTTGACCAGAGAAAAGGCATGGTGGTATCCTTTATTATCAAAGGCCCGGCTGGACCCGACCGGTAGTGATGGCGAGATGAAGCCTCATGAAGCATTGAAGCTTTTCAGCCAAGTGATTCACAAAAAGGTTCATTTCTCGAGGCTCATTTGCTCACAATACCACCTGGTCAAAGAGTGTAAAACAAGTAGATACATTACAGATGACCCGATGTGATCTGTGATACACTGTATTTTGCGGCAGTTATGGCCTAGAAATAAGGTGAAGAAAAAATCAATTTCCACAAAGACTTATATATTTATTTTTAATGTAATGTGTATTTTCTGGTTGTATATAATGATTGTATAACAAGTGTGTAATAAACGTATTGGCTTCAAATGAATGGGGCTATCAAATGTGTGTAAACAAGTTCTTTGGTCATAACAGGCAGGAGGGGAGATATTATTATTCTAAAACCACATATTCTGAGGGGATCCCATGGTTTATATGTCTGTCAAAATGTCGCGTCAAGATTTGAACCGCATCCAGTCGAACCATTCGAACCAGTCAGGCAGAAGCAAGGCTTCGAACGTCATCATTGACGTCATTGATCTAAAGCGATACAAGCCTCGAGTCGATACGCGCTTCACTGAAAGCTTCCAGGATTTCTCGACACACGCTCCGAAGCCTCGGCACAGACCGTAACATCACTACCGACCGGACCACGCGCCCAGGTAACACATCTAGTGCTGAACTAAAGATAAAGATGGAGCATCCAGTTTCAAAAGTTTACACGTTCGGCCAGAGGATGGGGCTGGAGGTGGCCTTCTTTATTAAAGGCCCAAATGGACTAGAACACGCGCCCAGGTAACACATCTAGTGCTGAACTTTCTCAAGTGTGTGAGTTTCTCTCAACAGCTGCTGTTTCTGTAACCTGATGATCATCAATAAAGTGAATGTTGAACCTGTAGCACTAGTGTTGAGACTCTTGACTGCATTGACCATTCAGTCGTGTTTGCTATAGTGTTGGCATGACATATTGAGCCTCATTGTGCACAATGTGTAGATGTTAAATGCAGAAGACATGACTTTTAAACTCCAGTGCAGGAGATTATTTTATAACACGTATATAATGTTTCAGTTTTTCTGTTTTTGATTCATTCTGTCCTTTTGAACTTTAATCTTCTGCTGTGCAAATTATTAATTTGAGTTTCTGATTCACTTTCAGATTCCCGCTGCCCGTCCTCCTCCTTTTTTTTTCTTACGTTTTTAACTATTTAAGAATTATTTTTATCCATTTATCCCCATCCAAGATTTTGTTTCTCCTCACTGCCCGTCCTCCACCACTTTTTTTATTTTATTTTTTAACATCTTTTATAATTATATTATGTGAGCTTCACATTTTTAACTATTTAAAAAAATTACTTTTATCCATTTGTATTTATTTTTTTACCTCATTTTTATTGAAGATTTTGTCAGTTTTAGAAAGTGTTTTTTTTTTTTTTTTTTTATTGGTTTTACAGTTTTTAATTTCTTTTAATCACCACTTTGTTTCCGATTCACTTTTTTTTTCTATAACTTTTATATTATATGGGCTTCACACTGGGAAATGGGCTATGCCTACACTACCCAGAATTCCTTGAGATGGTATAAAATGGAGAACAGGACACTTCTTAAGCACCTGCAATAAGCTCAATATATCTTCAGAGATAAAACAAGGTAGGTTTTGGAAATTAAGATATAATGCTGATATTAATGTAAACTCTAAAGAAAGAAAACTCTTGGTGTCTTTTTATCTAATGTGTGCCTGAGATATTTAAACAAAACATGGGAGCCATAAACAAACCTTTACAAAACAAACACAGGGCATCTAGAACAATTGGAGGAAACTACGCCAGGGGGGTATTCCAAAAAGCAGGTTATGTGACATACCTGGGTATGTTTAAGGGTAAGTTCGTGGATAACCTCAACGTTCGGTTCCAAAAACAGAGGTAACTTTCTGGGTATGTATGTAACCATAGCAACTGACTCTCTGAAGATAACCTGCTCGAGAGCAGGTTATGTTTCAGTGTAACTTCGTTTCAGAAGGTTGGTGAGCATGGCGTGCCCTTTTGACGAGGATCCTGTGGACGTAGAAGCACAAATTATACAAGGTTTTTTTCGTCGGGAGAGGGTTATAAGACCGCGTATTGATGTGTTTGCATACCCTAATGAATATTTAAAAGAGCGTTATCGTTTTTCAAAAGATTCATTAGTTTATTTAACACGTCTTTTAAAACCGCATATCGCAAATGTGACAAACCGCGGCTCTGCGCTTAGCACAGAAAACATTCTGTGCATAGCACTTAGGTTTTTTGCGTCTGGCCATTTTTTGTACAGTGTGGGCGATTCAGAGCATGTGGGAAAGGCAACTGTGTGTAGAGCCGTTCGTACAGTGTGTCTGGCACTTAAACAGTTGTTACCCACGTTTGTACAGTTCCCTGGCCATAAACCTCTGCTTGTTATTAAAGACGAATTCCACAGAGTGGCAGGTTTGTCCTTTGTAGTAAAATATATGACGCATATTTAATATTTAGTCATATTATTAATATCTATACATTATGCACACACTTCATACTTCCATAACTTTCTGTTTCAGGGTTTCCAAATGTAATTGGGTGCATTGATGGCACTCACATTCCTATTAAAGCTCCATCAATAAATGAGGGAGACTATGTTAATAGGTAATCTATTCATAGTATCAATGTGCAGGTAACAACTTAATTTTTTCCCCTTCTTAAAATCATCAAAGTCATTACTTTTTCCACTAACTATAGGTAATATGTGAGGCAACCCAAATCATAACCAATGTCGAGGCAAAATGGCCAGGATCTGTGCATGATGCCAGAATTTTCCGCGAGTCATCATTATGCCAGACATTTCAGCAGGGTATGATTTGCTTTATACAATTTTTGTTTTTTCGTTTTTACTATATTTGTGTTGTACACTTCAATCATTACAGGACAGTACAATGGTTACTTGCTGGGGGACAGAGGATACCCTTGTCTGCCCTATTTAATGACACCCTACCCTGAACCTGAGCCTGGACCACAGACACGGTTTAACCTGGCTCACAGCCGAACACGGGCCAAGGTGGAGATGACTATAGGGATCCTCAAATCTCGGTTTCAGTGTCTGCGTGGGCTCCGGGTTAGTCCAGAGAGGGCATGCGACATTATTGTGGCTTGTGTTGTGCTTCACAATATTGCCACTATAAGAGGAGAGAGCCACCCTCCTTGTATTGAGGAAGATGGCCCAGAGAGATTTTAGAGGCCAACAGAGACGGAAGACTTTTGAGAGACAGGATTTGTCAAAATTACTTTTATTAGTTTTTTTTGCACTGGTCTGCCAGGCAGTTTATTTCTTCATTTCCTGAAAAACAATAAAAGTAAAATTCATTAAAATGTTTTTTTTTTATATTGCTTTACACATACATACAGATAGATAGATAGATAGATAGAGACAGACACAGACAGACAGACAGACCACTTTTAACATGCAACAGATTAATATTCAGACAAGTTCTCACCTTAAGGCGATTCTCAAGTAATTCTATTTCAAGTGCTGCTTTTTTAATGAGGAGCCTTTTCTCTTCCATTTGAAGCTGTATAAGGTCCATCTCCATGTCACTTTTTCTTATTTGTTTTTGAAGATGGACCTTATACAGCTCCTTTGCTGGCAACTAAGGTGGAAAAATGTAATAAATGAGATTGTTTGGTCAGACAATAAAATTCAAATATGGACACATGGACACAAATTCTTACCCCGCTTAGATTGTGTGCTGAGGCTGAAGGACCCTCATCTGTGGGCAAATCCCTAGGTATGTACTATGAAAGGACAATGACAGTTTGTTACTCTAATGCAAAAAGGGGCCATACATCATAATGGTATGCATCATACCTCAGTGGATCTACCAGCATTGTCCACTTCTGTCACAGCAGATGTGGTCTCTTCATCGTCATCATCATCTTCATCCTACAAGACAATATTCAAGTATACATATTTGGCAAAAAAAAAAAAAAAAAAAAAAACCTAAAAGTACCTGACAACAAATCACTTACAACTGTGACAGACTGTGTTCTTTCTGGAGAGTCCAATAATACAATCCGTCCATCAGTATCTATAAGAACACACAACCCGTTAAATTCTCAATATTATCAAAGAAAATAATACATCATATGCAGTTAAATAAAATAAGCCTACATAAAAAATTTATCTTGTTCAAAAAGCCTTTAAGTGACAGAGATAGTAATTTATCAGGACAAAAAATGAAAACAAATCATAGAGGTAAACTTACATTTCACCCTTTTTTCACCATCACTTGTGGTGCATAGTATGTGTGATGAACTGCCCCCTGGAATGCCAGCAACCACTGGTCGCCCTTTATTAAGGGACAGAGCCAGCTCCTCAGATGGGGTGAGGGGAGGTGGTGGTGGCCCCCCGCCAGTTAGACGGGCTTCAGTCTTCTTTCTCTTAGCTGCATGACAGAATGAATATACTAAATCCTGTTATAATAATAGTTCAGTAATTGTGTAATCAAATATTACCTTTTTGCAGAATGTTTTTGTGTTTCATTTTGACTTGGCTTAAAGTTCTTGTGGCTCCAGAAGGATTACACCTTATTAAATAAGAAATATACATTATTATTTCAAGCTAAAGAAATAAATGGCAGGAAAAGTAAATGCTTTCATAGTGATTTAACATATTCAAAAGGATGTATAAGTCATACTTCATTATTTTGCATTTCAATAAAACGGGAGCCAATACCAAATTTGTAATTTAATACACTCACGCATTTACTCTGTCCGTTATTTATATATGCCAAGCCAACTCTCTTGCTTTAGCCGATGCAGCTGTATTGCTTCTTTTTAATATTATTGGCTTAAACTCCTCATAAGCATGCATTAAAACTTCCAACTCCGCCTCTGTGAAATACGCCACTCTTTTTTTCGCTTTGAGTTTCCATGGTGACTCGTGAAATTGGCGATCCATTGAAAATGTCTTTATACATGCACCGTGCACGCGCATTAACTCTGGGTAACCAGTCAGAGGTTGATTAAACTAACTCTTCTCAGGTGTTTTGGAACCGACATACTCATGGTATGCCTGTTTGGGGTAAATCAACCCAGAGGTTATAGTTTATCAAATGGTAAGTTAACCAAGCTTTCTGGAATACCCCCCAGGGTAGATGCCCAGTGGCGGCGGCAACCCCCTGCCTTAGGTTGTCCTCGACTGGCCAAAGAGGATCTTACCCGTCATTGAGAAATCACCTCGTGCACACTGGTACCCGCTCTTTCCCATTCCAGATCTTTGACAGTTTTCTTCACCAGAATCAGGTGTTTTCTGGAGCTTAGGAAAGTTGCATTCAAGAGCCACCAGAGCCATTGGACTGCCTAATAGTGTTAAAACACGGAGACAGGTTAATAACAGCAGTATTTAATCACTAAAATCATTAGACTGTGCATTCTCTCAGCAGCAACAATATCAGTGCTGAGAATATACTCAGTGAATTTAATTCTCACAGCTGTCCATTCAGTGTAATGTTCTGCCACATCTGTAACCGGAGCCATCGGCCCTGCGCATGGTGGTGACAAAGATCAGACAAAAAAAGTTACTGGTCATAGAAGAAATTCATCAAAATAGTCACTTCTGTCCTTCAAGGTCTATATTATTAATTTAAAGACCTCTTTACACTCATTGAGTTTTCCTTTAACAAATTTAACAGTTAATTTCCCTCTTCATGGCAATCATTTCTTTTAACATCTCTGTGTCCATGATTTTCAGCTGAGACACTGTGCTTCACTATAAATAGCTTGTTATCACTTATGACACAAGCTCAGATAGCAGCTTTTAGCTGACTTTGAATGAGAGAGAGACTGAGGATTTCAGGACTGGTACTCTGCCTTTTATAACTTTTAACATCAAACTTTATCTACTGTTTTTGACTCTGGCCTAGCTTAAGACTTTGCCAGAAATGACATTAATTCCCAAATAAACAACTGTTTATATTTCGTCTTTTACTCACACATCATGGAAATTAGAGGTTACAAATTTCCCAGTCAGGTTGAGTCTTCGTTACAACTGAGTCTCATTTTTGCCTGCCATTTAACTTTTGACCATCAAAAACCAAACATTTAGACATTAAGGTCCAAATCATTTTTAGTCATTTTACATTGTGATAGTGATGCGCTCATCACATAAAAACATACTTGAGACTGTTCAACCTTTTTCCCCAAAGTGAAACATTCTTTTAGAATTTTCATTTTCACTTTCATAAAATTAATTTTTTTTCCTGCTATATTTCCCTTCATCATAGCCACTTATCTCACTATCAAATCGTTATTTGCAGATGCAAACATTTATCAATATGGTTTCTACTGTTTTGCAGAACCACAATATTATTTTAATCATATTTCTACTACTTGGTTGGACTGACAGCCTTATAGCTGCTTTCTCTCCTTCAACCATTCTTATATAAATTGTCGTTCTCTAGACATCTAATGTCATGCATCCATTTAATGGATGAATAAACAAAACTTTTCTGTAAGTTATTCTATCTCCTATCCTTCTTTCTTCTTCCCTATATGCCAATTCTTTCTGCATTCACCTTCTTTCCCTTCTGTCTGCTTCCTCTAGCCTACAATCTATTGTCTGCTTACATTTCACACACACACGCGCTCACACAAACAACATCCCCAAATCGCAGTCTCTTTAACTCATTCCCTTACGACCTTAAGTCTTATGACCACTCAACGTTCCCTCTTCTGGAAAACCATAATACTTAACTTACTTTTCCTTCATTTTTATCGTGTTTTATATTTTTCTGTTTTTCTTCAGGTTTTTTCTTTATCCTGCACTTCCTCCTCTACCGGTTGCACTAAATGTTTCTGCAGAGCTCTCCGCTCTCTCTTTTCTGCTTCCTGCAACCAGCCGTTCACACATGTTTTCTTTTCCAGCTGGGAAATCGTGATACTTGATCAATTTGTCTATGTCCCGTAAACACACACGACCATACATTTTTCTCATTTGAAAATACACAGGAGTGTCATATTCTACTACACCCCCTGTTCTCCCCGATTTTGCAAGCTTGCTCTGGGATTTCCCCATCTTGACTCTCCCGACTTCTGTGGATTTCCCTTCGACGCGCGTCTATAATCTGTGGACGTCTCCGCAGATCCGATTGTTTGAACTGCTCTTCAGTTCTTGAACTGCTCTTCAGTTCAATCCCTTTTCAGCCCAATCTGACAGGTCTGAGCAACAATGCTCGGAGCAATCTGTGCTCTGCAGGCTATTCCAAATTCAGAAAACAAATTTTAGCCTTTGGGACTCTTTCCCCTTCCCAATTATAAATTTAGCCACTGCCCGCCCACACACGATCAGTTTTAGGCCTCCCTTAAACTACTTGGACCGTGACCACAGAGTACTGCCAGAGCCATCAAAACGGTTCGTCCCGTTGCCTAATTACTTATTTACCAAATCATAAATTCCCCTTTTTTCACTTTTTCTATTCAAAAACTTACTTTACCCACATAAACTCATATTTAAATCACTTAAATCACAAATTTTTCAATTTTTCCTGTTTCCTAATCTTCCAAATTTTACCAAATCACACTTACTCTTAATTCCCCTTAAAATTTAGATTTATCTCTTACCAGAGAGTCGTGTAGCCACCTGGGTTCGTTTTCTGATTCCAGTGGTGTCCCCCTCTGGACCCTGGCGGTCGGCCCCTCATCCCTTAATCTATTCGGGGTAAGGCTGAGACTACTATTAAGTCCAGGATGATCAGTCACCGTCCGCTCTCGGGTCCAAAAGGCACATCCATGGAATCCCACTTCCTGACACCAAATTGTGGTGGCAAAAAAAATCAACTCCGACTCTACTGCATAAGAGACAAACACGTCCAATTGTCTTTAAAGGTTTTATTTCTTGCAAGAAAGGTCAGACAGGTCATACAGAAACACAAGTAGCTGCAGAGTGTAAGACCAAGAACGAAAGCTTCCCCTCACTTTTATATCTCTAACCTCTAAGGCCGAAGCCTCTGTCCTTTTACCATATTAGGAACATCTCTTAATGGCTGTAACTTTCCACACATTGTTAGCATAGACATGTTTTTAACATACATCTTGCATTTCCCCATACCATATCTTGCTCTTTCTATTTCCATCTATGTTAACCCTATTTTAAACATTAACACATGCAAAAAATATGAAGAAGATCGGGCAGAATTAAAGGCACAGATGGATGAACAAAGCATGACACTTGAGCATTTATTAGGGAAATCATCTGGGAGTATACACAATTTATTAATTTTGTTTTTGAAAAACACTGGATTAAGTGAAAGAATTTAATAGGAAGGAATTTCTTTTGTAAAGGTTTTATATAAGTTTTTATTTCTATTTATTTACTTATTTAATTTTTCTTCACCTCTCCTTTGATGTCATTCTAATGCCCACACTCCAGTCTAGTAGGTGGCGGTAATGCACCTTTGAGATTAGTTGCCAACTGCCATTAAACCCGAAAGAAGAAGAAGAAGAAGCCATTTCTTCATGCGACTGAGACGGTAAGTGTGATTGCGTTCTCTCTCTCAAAAATTAAATAGTAAATAAATTTGTGTCAGCATTATTAGTAAAAAATATAAATGGAGTTGGACAAATTTGAAAATTACTAACTGCGCGTGTTTTTGTCAGGTTTAAGAATGCTCCTTAAAGTAAAGTTCAGAGACTTGCAGAAGTACGTGAAAGCTTTTCTGACTTCGATTCCAAACTTTCGCATTTCCTGGATGAAGGTAACTTTATAACTAAATTAGTAGTTAGTCCTGTGCTGACATTGTAATGGGTATTTTTAGTTCCTTGGATTTTGGTTTATTCACAGCCTTCGTGAAGTTCGGCATTCCCGCCTCCAGTCAGGCCGAGGCGAAGCTTTTCGATGAGTCTGGAACTGAAGTGGACGAGGATGTCTTTGGGGAAGTTCTGAAGCAGCCAGATTTGGGCGTTTTTCTGCTCAGATTGGAGAATTTGTCAAATGGTAATTTTATATTTACTTGAAAGCGTTAAGTGCGGTATTGCGTTGTGTCTACGCATTGAAATCTGTAAAACTAGAACTGAAACGCGTTTTTTTGTGACGCATAAGTTAACATCACTCATTTAAAAAGTTAAAGGCCCCGGGTATAGGCCTACTTCATTTTCTGTCGTGAAACGTTAATGCTATGTAAAATGACATGAATTTTGTTTGTGTAATGTTCGTTGCGTTTTTATACTGAAAATCATATCTGTCGTGTCGTCATATATGTGTCAGACACAGTCGCGCTGCTATCAAGTTTTCATACATGAGAATTACGTTCATGCATACATTGTAAAAGTGTTTTAAATCTTAAACTCTAATTCCCAAAAGTCTTCCAATTCCAGCCGTTATTTTAGTGCGCACTGGCATTCGAGGTAAAATCGTTCTTTGCTATCATACAACATGTTATTAAATGTAGAAATACAGGGTGCGTCTCAATCAGCTCCCTAGCTCCCGACCCGAGCTCGTGTACACGAATTCGGGCACTGGTAAGGACAGTAACGGACGCTGGCTCACTACACATTGGGACACTTATGATTCTATTTCCGGCGACGTGACAATAAATCAGATTAAATAAATGCTAAATAAATGAGTGTTTCAGTCCTCCACATGAATGTTGCCAAGGTCATTAACTCTAACAGTAATTTAATATCCTTAAAAAGTTTATATTAATTATCCTACAATTTGACATCAGTGCTAGATTATTTTTAGTATTTATTTAGTTTTCAACTTATTCAAAATTGAGCATAATCAAAATTGTTTTACCATATTGAAAGTCCAAATTTAAATTGTAGTGCTTTACTTAATTTATATTTCGTTATTGAATAATTTCTCAACTTAATTTTTGAAACCTTTTTTCAATAGAATTAGCAAATACCCCTGCAGTGTCCAGTGAAGGAAGCTCCTCTGAGACTGCAAACTATGAATCTGATGACACAGTTATTCTGAGTGGCGGAACCCCTTCATGAAAGCAGCAGAGAGCCAAAGATGAAGCTAGAATTGTGAGTTGCATTTTATTTTATTTTATATATATATAGTCATTTTCCACCTGGCTACCACCATAAGTATATTTCAAAACCTTTTGGAAACATTGCTAACTCTTTAATAAATTATACTAAACCAAAAAAAGTTAATAAAAGAATCTGGCAAAGTCGACATCCAAATGGGGTCATAACAATTGGATCTCAATACGTCTTGTGTGAGTTTACACATGTATTGAGCTTTGTGACTACACAATCATGTTAACAGAATGGTTCTTGAGAGGTTGTCGTTGATTGTACTATGTAACTGTTTGCAGCTGGTCCAAACATTCTGCAGGCTTAACCTGGTGGGGATGCAATCATCAGAGAGTACCAAAAAACCAGAAGCTTGACTGACAGCACCAGGAGGAAGATGATCAAGATTCTTACTGCAGATATGACTGAAAATCATAGGTAACACTTGATTTCAAGTATTTTGTATTCTACATCCAGGATTGCCTTGGTCATGGAAAACTTAAAATATCAAGAAATTGTAAATTGTTATTTCCAGTCCTCGAAAATGTAAAGGTTGTGTGTTTGTCTGACTTCAGCAGAACACAAAGACGATTTTATC
>JAOTNS010000716.1:0-204219 GCA_028476615.1 Culter alburnus
TTAGTATTGCTACCCTCTTCTTTTCCTTTCTTGTAGGATGAATAAAATACCCTCTTAAACCATAGCTTTTTTAGTTTTTCATGTTCTGCACTGTTAAAATGAGTTTCCTGCCAAAATATGATATGCAACTTCTCCTTTTCATCTTTGCAATAGCCTTGCTTCTTTTAATTGGATTGTGTAGACCATTTACATTAAGGGTAATCACCCTATATTCCTGACACTGCATTTAAACTACAGCAAAACACTATTTGTAAACCACATATTATTGGTGACCAAACTTGAACTATATTCGAACTGTAGAACAAATTCAGAACATCTCAGAACAAAAAAGACCAACGAACCAAAAAACAAAAGTAGACTTCCACTTTGAAGTAAAAAACACTTCGTATTGTGGGGGGAACAGTCTAGCTAACCACCAGAGCCCCCCTTCAGTGCAACCTATAGTACTCTCAAGGATGTAGGCTACTGTATGCACTTAGAAAAGTCAAAGACAAATGTATTGCCCGTATTTGTCGGTCAGCTATATTCTTGTTAAAGGCTAAGGGTAACTAACTATTTGGTTATTTAAACTCCAACAGAAGTAAAGACTCATAATCTGCTTCTTTCAATATAAAGAGAAATATAAATGAAGAATAACAGTCTTAGTGGGAAAGTTGAAATCGACTTAATAGTCCGCAGGTAGCCACACGTTACTCCGACACATTGAGGACATTCAATTGTCCCTTATTGCAAAACTGCAGATGTCATTAAATCAGATATTCTTTACTCTTATAATACAGAGTCACTTTACAGTCTGTTATCTCCCAATTCCTTTACCTTAAATCTATCTTGGCCGGTGAAAACTCCGTAACTTCTCCTTAATCCATTCCTGGCGGGTCTGTCGATTTGCCGTGCTCGTTGATCGCTGCCAGGGGGCCTTCCGTGCTTTTTCAGCAACCTCAACTTCTGCAGTTTTCTCCCAATCGATCAGCAATCCCCTCTTCTTCAAGTCCTCTGCGGCTTCCACTGCGTTTTCATAGGTAATCGGGCCACTGTCAAAAAAGACTCGAAGTTTCGCTGGCGGTGGTGTTTGGAACCATATTCCTTTTCCACGTAGAACCCTCCTGATCTGCGCATACGCCTTCCTTTTTGCTAGCGTTTCTGCAGGATAGTCATGATCGAAGTAGATTCTCCTGTCGTCATGATAGATCTCCTTTTTCTTCCACGCAGAATGCAGAACCGTCTCTTTAATTTTAAACTGCTGAAAAAACACAATCACCGATCTGGGTTGCGCCTCTCTGGGTGGTTTGGGACCGAGCGCCCTGTGGCATCGTTGTATTCCAAGGTCAACATCAGCAAGGGATTCCAGCTCTTTTCTAATAAAGTTCTCAATGAATTGTAGAATACTGTTTCCCTCAGTTCCCTCTGGGATGCCATAAATGCGAACATTGTTACGCCTTGATCGTGCTTCCAAGTCCGTTAGCTTTGACTGCAAACTTTCCTGAGCTTGTAGTGACTGGCCCAAAGCTTCTCTAAAGTCCACGGACCACTCTTCAACATCGGCTATCCGAGCCTCGGCCTCACTCACTCTGTCAGTTGTGGTTTTTAGATCGGTTGCGACCTCGTTTAACTTCTGGTGAATTTCCTGCCGAATGTCTGCTAGCTCCTTTTTCAGGTCATCTCTGATTAAAGTCTCAAAAGTTAAACATCTCGAACATCTCGAAAGTTACTCAGTTCAGACTTCATCTCCGTAGCCATCATCTTTATATCTGTGCGGATGGCAGCAAAGTTATCTTCCATATCCATCGCTGTTGAATTCGCGTTCTGTCCTTGCGCGCCATTACTCTCGCCTTGTACCTCGGACAAGACGCTCTCAGTCGTATTTTGTCACTCTTCTCTGCTTTCCCAGACTGTTTTCCTTTGCCTTTCCTATATTTTTCCCCTTCCATCGTTAATTGAATCAAAAACTAAATCTACTTGTATTCAAATTGGGGAATAATCTCCGACCGAACGGGAGTGCACGATTATGCGGCCATATGCTTCAGTTTACCACCGGAAGTCTCCCAAGTTTGATCCATTTTATCATGAAATTCAAAAAATTCGCTCTTTAATGACAGATCTCTGCAGATGCGTCTCAGGAGGAAACGCGATCATCTCTTCCTCATTAATACTAGTTACAGAATAAACATGAATGAACATTCAAACATATGTTGAAAGATACAGTACAACTTACTGGAACATAATATCTTGTGTTTCAAATGTGGAAAGACATCAATAAAACAGCTTTTAAACAATGTCACGTAGCATTTACCTCAGAAAAGCCATTCAGTGTCCATAGCTTGTTAGTTTCCAGGAGATTAACTTCATTGCTAAAGTTATGCACTATATCACTATATCAGCCTATATATTCATTATATTTTACTTAACCTGTTAGTGATGATGTATTGATTATGTGTAATAAATCTGCCACTGTTTGTAGCCTAAATGATTGAATTTCAACAACGAAGTGGAGTAAAAACATAACTTATAATTAGATTTAGAAGTTAATGCAGACACTGCCTCATATGTGCCGCCTTGCTTGCCTATAGTTTATTGAGTGTTGATTTTTATAATATATGTACATACATATACATTTTTTATATATATTATATATATATTATATATATATATATATTATATATATATTTGGGCTCTGTTGTTAACCTAAGTAATGTTTAAGAAAGGGCTCCCTATAGTTTACAGCATTACATAATAGTTTGTAAAAGTATTAATATTTTTTATTTTATATTTTGTATAATATTGAGAAGGTCTGTTTAGCTTTGCCTAAATCCATACTGAAAGCATGAAGGTTATCTTTATAGATGTTATAGTGGATTCAAGTTTTGTCTTGCGCTCATTGTCTTTTCATACTTTGCCTTTGTTGAGTTTTTCCAAGGTGTTTTGTGTCTGCCACTCTTGCAAAATATCCATTACACTTTGAGTTAATGGAATCAAGGAGAAAATCAACAGAGTCGCAGATATGTTTGGTGTTAAAGATACAGCCTTCATGAACAGCACACTACTGTTCTCATTTAAGACACTTAAATGAATGAATATAAAGTTTCCTTGAAATAAAAACAACTGAACATGTTGAATTATTATACTAAAGATGATGATCATGTCTAGTAAACTAGATTCAAAGTCATGGGAATATTAATGCGATCATACATGTCAGAGCAAAAGCCACTGCTGTTTGAACAGCTGAAAACAAATGATCTGTTTCAATGTCAGATTCACAATCAATCCAGTTATTATGACCAATATTAAATCTGCATCTACTGTGCTGGAGTGTGACACAGATGAAGTCAAACAATCACACTTTCCAAACTTCCCCGTTTGACCGACTTGAACCTGAAAACTGACATTCAGAGAGAGAGAGAGAGATGCAGTAAAGGAGCTGATCACTCACTCATGGCCTGATTACTCTAGGCTCCTCCCACTCGTCCTCCTCCACCAATCAGAACGCTGGAAGACTCATTGATCACAGCTGCACTGGAGTACAGGAGCTTTGAAAAGCTCTTGTGGTGAATCAGTGTCTGTCTGACGCTCGCTCAGATCTCTCTCATTTTCCTCCCTGTGGTATGGTAATA
This sequence comes from Culter alburnus, assembly GCA_028476615.1. Classification (NCBI taxonomy): domain Eukaryota; kingdom Metazoa; phylum Chordata; class Actinopteri; order Cypriniformes; family Xenocyprididae; genus Culter; species Culter alburnus. The sequence continues at coordinate 3,609 of JAOTNS010000716.1, forward strand.
TAATGTTTCCTCCTTTCAGCTCCAGTCTCTTCTGGGCTGTTTGTTCTTTTGGCTTTTATCAGTTTGGGCCTCTATGTCGGGCTCATTATGGGGGAACCTTTTGACACAACCATTTTCAGTCTCTTACCCATTTGCTCATGAGTTTCTGTCCAGCTAACAATCTCCATGAAGAAAAGTTTGGCCTCAAACCAGAAGAAAAGAAGTGGATATTTTTCAGCATTGATGATGTTGAGGTAAAAAGATGCTTGTGTTGGTCAGTGAATCCTGAAAACAGACGCTGTATGGCAGTTTCCACACTTCATGAAGCAGCACAGCCATTTTCAGCTGTGAGGAGAAGAAAGGTTTCTTCTTAGCAGGATTTCTGAAGATCAGTGTTTGTTTGAAATGAACTCAAGATATAATATTGTATGAATAAAACACAGATCACATCTGTAAATCTAGAATAAAAGATCCATAAAAAGGAGGAAATATCAGTCTTGATTCCAAACAGGAGTGTCTGTTTTTATAGAGTCCAGTTCTGAACAACTCCATTTGAGCACTTTGAGCAAAGCAGATGTGGTAGAAATACATCATGAGCAGATAAAAAACATGACTATCAAATACTTATTTCTCAACACTTACAAAATAAGTGTAAAAATTCCCAATCTTCTGATCAGATGTGTGGAACAAGAAGCCATGAATGAAATGACAAAAGCAGCTGATAGCAAACAGGTAAACTCTGCTTTGGTAAATGAATGATCTGTTGATTTCTCCAGCACATGCCCAGAAAGAGTCCCAGTGCACACAGCGATCCACGACACTCGCTGAGGAAACACCAGCGCCACCTAGAAATCAAACACTTGATGCTTCCTTACAGTCACTTCTGAATCACTGCAGGTTTATATTTCCCCATACAGAAACACAGAACGAGGCTCGTGTTTGATCCTCATCGAGAAACTGCTCAAGTAGCTTCAATAGCAGCGCTCGCTCTCGCCTTTGTGACGAATACTAGACTTGTTCGGACCACAATTGTTCAGCAGATCATTGTTTGTTTTGAGAATTCAATACAAGTTTCAAACTGCAGTGACAGATCTCTGCGTAACTGACGTGTGTGTTGGTGAAATGTGCTTTTCCAGCAGCCAGACAGTCTTTACTGACAGAAGAGTCAACAGCGTTCACTCACGGCTTTCGTCTCGCTTCAGAAAAACACTTCAATCACGTTTGATGTTGTTTCTTAGACTGCACACTCCGTGACCCACCAGTTGAGAAATACATTTCATAGATTGACAGATCATGTCTTCTGCATTTAATATCTACACATTGTGCACAATGAGGCTCAATATGTCATGCCAACACTATAGCAAACACGACTGACTGGTCAATGCAGTCAAGAGTCTCAACACTAGTGCTACAGGTTCAACATTCACTTTATTGATGATCATCAGGTTACAGAAACAGCAGCTGTTGAGAGAAACTCACACACTTGAGAAAGTTCAGCACTAGATGTGTTACCTGGGTGAATGCTCCGGTCCATTTGGGCCTTTTACGATGAAGGCCACCTCCAGCCCCTTTCTCTGTCCAAAGGTATGTACTGCGGAAACTGGATGTTCCTGTTCCTGTTCCTGTTCCATTTTTATTCTTATTTTTATTTTTATTTTTATTTTTTTTTTTTTTTTTAATTTTATTTTTATTTTTTATTTTTTCTTACGCTATTTTGATGTTCGTCTGCGTTTCTTCTTCTTTTATACGTTTTCCAGTCCAGCCTAGCCTTTAATAACAAAATCCACTTCAAGCCCCATCCTCTGGCCATACTTGTATATTTCGCTTACTGGATTACTTCGCTTACATGAGAATGAATCTCATTGGTTCTTGATGAGAATGAATCTCATTGGTTCTTGAAGCTCAAAACGTGATGCGTAACCCGAATGAATCTCATTGGTTCTTGAAGCTCAAACGTGATGCGTATGAATTCATGGTTCTTGAAGCTCAAAGTGATGCGTAACACCAGAATGAATCTCATTGGTTCTTGAAGCTCAAACGTGATGTTTCATTGGTTTCACACGTCAAGCGAACATGCTTGAGCTTCAGTTCACCACATCTGATGTGAGTTGATGAATGTTTATCTGAGAATGAAAGCCTAAATTCAGTCTGTTCATCAAATAAAGTGATCCAGTCTCTTCACAACATTTGGACTAAATCACTGTTTATATGGATTAGTTTTATGATCTCTTTATGAATGTTTTGAGGCGTCGCAGTGGTAGTTGCGTGGACTGTCAATGGAGGGACAGAAATCTCTCAGATTTCATTAAAATATCTTAATTTGTGTTTCGAAGATGAACGAAAGTCTGTCAGGATGGAACGACATGAGGCGAGTAAATGACAGAATTTCATTTTTGGGTGAACAAACTCTTTAAGGCCAATTCACAGCGCACTGACAGACGCCAACCATAACAAATCAAATGATCCTGTGTCACGTCTCAGACGCAAAACTCGTCAACTGTCTGTCAGTGTTTGTGGGCATCGCTCTGTGCCATGTGAATTGAGCTTTAAAGCACCGAATGATGGGAATAGAAAGATATAATGGTTCCTTCAGCCAAAGACAAAGATTAGAGAAACAGAGTGCAAAGAAGAAAAATTTATTTACAATGTTTACATTTTTTACAGTGGAAGAGGGTGGTGTTCTCGCCTCCCTCTCAGCCTCTCCCACCAGGACAGCCACGGCTGCTCTCGCTGCCTCCTCTCTGGCCTGCTGTTTGCTGGAGGCGCTCATGGGGAGGAAGGTGCGCCCCCCCAACTTCACTCGGTAGCTGAACCTGAGAGACGGAGAGACTGTGAGAAGAGACTGACAGGTGTGTGACACGTCACTGCATGAAAAGAGGTGTATCCGTACTAGGAAACTCCTGTATACACCACTGATTTCCGGACGTATCTACTAGTTCCACTGAGTGTATACATCGAATTCCACCAAGTTAGGATACTTCCGTAATGATACCAATTCGGATGTATCCTGGTGAAGGGATATTACTGTGGTACATACAGCCATTTGTTGCCATGGCAAGTAATCCACTCAAGAATTTTGTCAAGAGACATTTTCACACCTCAAGAGCCCTTTGCACTTCACACCTTGACACACCTCTGCTGTCCCTATTGGTGTTTTTTCTCAACTTTGATTGGTTGTTTTAAACAAAAACCCACCCAAAACCCTGAAAACTATTGGGACAGTACCCTGTCAATTTCCTGATACTAGTATTTGATTGGTCACGGTTTTCATTTAGCCCAACCCAAGCCCTCATAGCATAGTGACTTGATTGGTTTTGGCCAGCTATGTTAATAAACCTTAACCACCCCACCCCACCCACTATACAACCCAACCCCCTCAAATGGAAAACAGAATGGATTTAGAATTTCTTTTAATTAAAATTAAAACCAAACACTAAGCATTAAATATATAAAGAAAACTATAGGAACTGTACAGGGGAAAAAGTACTTTTATAAAATTTAACCAAACACAGCAAACAAGCAATATTATAACAGTTACAGAATAATAAAACTAAATAAATTTAACTTAATATGTACAGAAAGCAAAGTATTTAAAATTTAACCAAACACAGCAAACACACAGAATATAAAAAAAGTTGCAGAATATGAAACTAAATAAATCTAACCTAATAAGCATACAGAGTAAGAATAAGACAAAACAGAAGAGAATAAGTGAACAAATGTGCAATTTGTGGTGCAATTATTAAAACTGCAAAGCCAGTGCAGTTTAAAGTTCAAGAAATGAAGGTCCATCATGTCCATTTCCATTAGCCTTAACACGCAGATGATGTAAAAGAGTGTAGCGCATGTCTCCTCCTCATCAGACATCAGCTCCACCTTTGCAGTCTGCCAAAGCTCACTCTCTGCATCTGTTTGAACAACCATGGACCTGGAATCCAGCAACTGCAAAACACACAGTGTGTTAACCACTAAAAAAACACCCAGAAATGTATCAAACTTAAAGGAATAGTTCACTCAACTGTACTCAACTGTCATAATGTACTCACTCTCATGTTCTTCCAGTCTTTTTTGGGCTGCCCTTGTGGTTGCTTTCTCTCAGTCATTTTAGCATACCGCTTGTGTTCCTCTGAAGTGCGTGTAAATGTGTGTTCATCGTGACACACTGGGTTCTCCCTGAGGATCTGGTCAAGTTCCAAGAATCTCTTGCTGTTATCCACAACTTTCTTGTACTCTGTTTTCAATGATTTGATTTTCACTCGACATTGTAGAGCACCTCGGCCCCCCGCTGCTTTTATCCTCTCAGAAATAATCTCGGTTTCTTTTTGTCCCAGAAAGTTTTTTTTGAATATCCTCATCCACCCAAACACTTAACAAAAGTCACGTCTCTGCATCCGAGCACACGACGCCTCTCTCTGCCATTGTCAAAGCACTCGGCTGAACCACTCCGTCAGGCTTCCCGCCAAAACTCTTTTACGCAGTACGCACGTACGTGAGATGACGTGACGGACAGCTAGTTGTCCAGTGCGGTTCCGTTCACACAGCGCGGATGTTCTGAGAATGCGGGTGCGAGTCCTGAATTTACAGGTGTGAGTTCGGTTATAGAATGCGGTTGTCACACCCGTGAATAACCGTACTGCGTGTGAACGTAACCGTATTGAGGACTCAAATACAGGACTGACAACTGTATTCTGCTGCTGTGTGAACGTGGCCAAACTGACTGGAACTACCTGTGCATTAAACGCTTTTACTGCACACCTTCCAGCCAATCAGAATCGAGTATTTCAATCAATCAATCAATTTTTATTTATAGAGCACCTTTCAACAGCCAAAAAGGAGCACAAGGTGCTTTCCAGAAAAACAAGACAATAAAAAATATAAGAAGACAATAAAAAGAAAATATAAGAACAAAATAAACATCAAATAACAATTAGAACAGGCACTGTGTGTTAAAAGCTTGTATAAATAAGTTTTCAACTGCGCTTTAAAAACACTCAACACAGTAATGCAACGCAAGTGTGCTGGAAGTGCGTTCCACAGCTTTGGTTCCTGGATGGAAAATGACCGGCCTCCGAACTTCTTGTAGTTATATTTGGGAATGACCAGAGAGGTATGTCCAGAGGAGCGGAGAGCTCTGGCCAGTTGATGAACCTTTATTAATTCGGCAAGGTAGGCCGGGGCCAGCCCATTGATGGCCTTAAACACAAAAAGAAGGACCTTATACTCCACCCTAAACCGCACCGGAAGCCAGTGAAGCGAGCGGAGGACAGGGGTGATGTGTGAGCGTTTGGAGGTATTAGAGAGAAGACGTGCTGCAGTGTTCTGTACCATTTGGAGCCTATTGAGAAGTGATTGATTAAGTCCAGTGTAAAGAGCATTACAGTAGTCAATCCTCGAGCTGATGAAGGCATGTACAGGTCCTTCTCAAAAAATTAGCATATTGTGATAAAAGTTCATTATTTTCCATAATGTAATGATAAAAATTAAACTTTCATATATTTTAGATTCATTGCACACCAACTGAAATATTTCAGGGCTTATCAGTATTAAAACAATATGATTTTGGCATACAGCTCATGAAAACCCAAAATTCCTATCTCAAAAAATTAGCATATCATGAAAGGTTCTCTAAACAAGCTATTAACCTAATCATCTGAATCAATAATTAACTCTAAACCTGCAAAAGATTCCTGAGGCTTTTAAAAAACTCCAGCCTGGTTCATTACTCAAAACCGCAATCATGGGTAAGACTGCCGACCTGACTGCTGTCCAGAAGGCCATCATTGACACCCAAGCGAGAGGGTAAGACACAGAAAGAAAATTTCTGAACGAATAGGCTGTTCCCAGAGTGCTGTATCAAGGCACCTCAGTGGGAAGTCTGTGGGAAGGAAAAAGTGTGGCAAAAAACGCTGCACAACGAGAAGAGGTGACCGGACCCTGAGGAAGATTGTGGAGAAGGACCGATTCCAGACCTTGGGGGACCTGCGGAAGCAGTGGACTGAGTCTGGAGTAGAAACATCCAGAGCCACCGTGCACAGGCGTGTGCAGGAAATGGGCTACAGGTGCCGCATTCCCAGGTCAAGCCACTTTTGAACCAGAAAACAGCGGCAGAAGCGCCTGACCTGGGCTACAGAGAAGCAGCACTGGACTGTTGCTCAGTTTTGCATGTCATTCGGAAATCAAGGTGCCAGAGTCTGGAGGAAGACTGGGGAGAAGGAATGCCAAAATGCCTGAAGTCCAGTGTCAAGTACCACAGTCAGTGATGGTCTGGGGTGCCATGTCAGCTGCTGGGTTGGTCCACTGTGTTTTATCAAGGGCAGGGTCAATGCAGCTAGCTATCAGGAGATTTTGGAGCACTCATGCTTCCATCTGCTGAAAGCTTTATGGAGATGAAGATTTCGTTTTTCAGCACGACCTGGCACCTGCTCACAGTGCCAAAACCACGGTAAATGGTTACTGACCATGGTATTACTGTGCTCAATGGCCTGCCAACTCTCCTGACCTGAACCCATAGAGAATCTGTGGGATATTGTGAAGAGAAAGTTGAGAGACGCAAGACCCAACACTCTGGATGAGCTTAAGGCCGCTATCGAAGCATCCTGGGCCTCCATAACACCTCAGCAGTGCCACAGGCTGATTGCCTCCATGCCACGCCGCATTGAAGCAGTCATTTCTGCAAAAGGATTCCCGACCAAGTATTGAGTGCATAACTGAACATAATTATTTGAAGGTTGACTTTTTTTGTATTAAAAACACTTTTCTTTTATTGGTCGGATGAAATATGGGTTTTCATGAGCTGTATGCCAAAATCATCAGTATTAAAACAATAAAAGACCTGAAATATTTCAGTTGGTGTGCAATGAATCTAAAATATATGAAAGTTTAATTTTTATCATTACATTATGGAAAATAATGAACTTTTATCACAATATGCACATTTTTTGAGAAGGACCTGTATAGCTTTTCAAGGTCAGCTTGGGACAAAAATTATTTGACCTTGCTGAGTAGTCTTAGCTGGTAAAAACTTGCCTTCACTACCGCACTGACCTGCTTATCAAAGTGCATACTTTTGTCGAAGATAACACCCAGGTTACGCACGGTAGGTGCAAACTGAGATGTTGAAGGACCAAAACTAAGAGGAATGCTGGGTGAATCTGGACTAAACAGGATGAACTAAGTCTTTTCTTCATTCAGATGTAAGAAGTTCTGGGAGAGCCACTGTTTAATATCCTGAAGGCAATTTTGAAGCGGGTCCATTGCAAAACGATCACTCAGAATCACAGGAAGATAGATCTGGAGATCGTCAGCATAGAAATGAAATTGAACATTGTGATTTGAGATGATTTGACCAAGTGGCAGCATATAGATTGAGAAAAGAGTAGGCCAAAGAATAGATCCTTGAGGGACACCAGATGGCAGAGAGGCAACCGAGGAAGAATAATCATTGAGCATTACTGAGAAAGTTCTGTTAGTGAGGTATGATGAGAACCAATTTAGCACCCGCACCCTGCAGACCAACAGCATGTCGAAGACGAGAAATGAGGATGGCATGATCTACAGTGTCAAATGCAGCGGTTAGGTCCAGTAGCACCAAGACAACAGAGCTTTTTCCATCAAGGGCTCCTAGAATGTCATTATGGACCCTCAATAATGCTGATTAACCTAAAGCCGGACTGAAATATGTCACCAATGCTGTGCAATTGAAGATGTGACTGAAGTTGCGCAAAAACAAGCTTCTCCATCAACTTAGATAGAAATGACAGGTTAGATATAGGACAGAAGTTAGAAAGTATGGAGGGATCAAGGTTGGGTTTCTTGAGCAGCGGTCTAACGATAGCATGTTTGAGAGCAGCAGGAACAGTACCCATCCTAAAGCAGCTGTTTATGAAGGGGACAAGGATGGGACCTATGATATCAACAGCCTCCTTCAAAATCCTGGCAGGAACAACGTCTAGAGGGCAGGTGGTGAGCTTCAACTCATGGACAGCTTTTTTAACGTCCACCAGAGTAATTGGATCAAAGTTATCAAGCACACATTGCGCCGCACGAGTAGCCGTGACAACAACAGGGACTTGAGTAATGGTTTGCCTAACAGTCAAAACCTTGTCTAAAAAATATTGCTTAAATGCATTGTATCTGTCAACAGATATGTCATTCAATGTGACAGACACCGGATTTATAACAGAATTAATAGTGCTGAATAAAACTCCAGGGTGGTGGCTATTACTATTAATGAGAGCAGAAAGGTACTGTCCTTTGGCTTCCTTCAGAGCACTCTGATAGGTGGCTAAACTGTCTCTAAACATCTCTCCAGTGACACCTGCAGCCTATCCTTCTTCCATTTTCGCTCAGCCTGTCTACACTGGCGCCTGAGGGCCCGAGTTGTATCATTGAGCCAGGGGTCCACTGGACCATTGAACGACTTTACCTTAAAGGGCGCAACAGAATCCATAATCTGGGAACAGGTTGTATGGAAGGAGGCAAGAAAATGGTCTGGACAAAAAGGCGATGCCAATTCAGCAGTAGAGGCGAGGTCTGAAACAGAGAGGGCAGCAACAAAATCATCAACTGTAGATGAGGTAATAATGCGACGGCGATGAAGGGCAGTAGATATTGGTGCAGGTGGGACAGCACAAATGTCAAACCGTATGAGAGAATGGTCAGAGATGGGAAAATCCATAACCTCACAAGTTGACACAATCACCCCACGAGAAATATAAGGTCAAGAGTGTGACCTAACCTATGGGTGGGGCAGGAAATAGATTGAACCAAATCTAATGTGTCTAAAAGTGACTTAAATTCATTAGCAGATTTATCAGAGGAGCAGCAAACATGAATATTAAAGTCTCCACAGATTAAAATATTGTCAAACTTTGAAAAAAACTCTGTCAAAAACTCTGAGAACTCAATTAAAAAATCCTTATTTAATTTGGGCGGCCGATAGATTACTGCACATAAAATCGGACAGGGTAGTGTAAGCACAAACACTTGTAGCTCAAAGCTGGAATACCCTCTAGTGGACAACTGGCGGCACTTCAGGGACTGTCTATGTATAGTGGCTATCCCCCCGCCCCTACCAGTTTGCCGGGGCGTGTTTAGGTAAAGGTAAGCAGAGGGGAGAATTTCCGAAAAGGCGCTGACGTCACCTGAGGGAAGCCAAGTTTCAGTGAGGAAAAACAAATCCAGATTGTAAGAGGAGATGACATCATTGAGGACAAATGTTTTTTTATTGATCGATCTGGTGTTACAAAGTGCCATGCGGAACGTGGACGAGTTGACAGGCAGCGGTGTCACACGAGGAATTGGACGGAGATTTCCTTGGACACAACCCCGGGTGGATGTTTCAACACGGCGGGGGCACGGAAACGGTACGGCAGTGTTGGAGCCAACCGGCCGAAGCCATCGGTAGCATTCCCGCGATCTTCCAGCATTGTCAAATCCTGGCTGATCTTGACCCCTCGGAGACGAAGAATCCAGGTGAGTCCTCAGCCTGACATGTAGTCCGCCTCTCCGACCGCGTCTTCTACGGCGCTTTCTGCCTGGTAGCAGCCGGACAGGGCGTCTCAGGAAAGGTGGAATTAATGTCAGCAATGGCGGTGGTGGTTTAATAGACTGGGTAATTAAGAGGCGATTAGTTGTACAACGCAGTTCCATCAGCGTAGTGCGATCATAAACAATAAACAAGGAGAGAGTAGCTGGAACAAACATGAAGAAACAGAGGAGAAAGTGGCAGGCAAAACACAGCGGCGCCAACTTGCCAACCTTGTCTCGAGTGAAAATATGAAATACGTTCATATTTAAACATCTGAAGATGCTCATGTTGAATTATTATACTAAAGGTGATGATCATGTCTAGTAAACTAGATTCAAAGTCATGGAAATATTAATGCGATCATACATGTCAAAGCAAAAGCCACTGCTGTTTGAACAGCTGAAAACAAATGATCTGTTTCAATGTCAGATTCACAATCAATCCAGTTATTCTGACCAATATTAAATCTACGTCTACTGTGCTGGAGTGTGACACAGATGAAGTCAAACAATCACACTTTCCAAACTTCCCCGTTTGACCGACTTGAACCTGAAAACTGACATTCAGAGAGAGAGAGAGAGATGCAGTAAAGGAGCTGATCACTCACTCATGGCCTGATTACTCTAGGCTCCTCCCACTCATCCTCCTCCACCAATCAGAACGCTGGAAGACTCATTGATCACAGCTGCACTGGAGTACAGGAGCTTTGAAAAGCTCTTGTGGTGAATCAGTGTCTGTCTGACGCTCGCTCAGATCTCTCTCATTTTCCTCCCTGCGGTATGGTAATATGTTTCCTCCTTTCAGCTCCAGTCTCTTCTGGGCTGTTTGTTCTTTTGGCTTTTATCAGTTTGGGCCTCTATGTTGGGCTCATTATGGGGGAACCTTTTGACACAACCATTTTCAGTCTCTTACCCATTTGCTCATGAGTTTCTGTCCAGCTAACAATCTCCATGAAGAAAAGTTTGGCCTCAGACTATTTCAAACCAGAAGAAAAGAAGTGAATATTTTTCAGCATTGATGATGTTGCAGTAAAAGATGCTTGTGTTGGTCAGTGAATCCTGAAAACAGACGCTGTATGGCGGTTTCCACACTTCATGAAGCAGCACAGCCATTTTCAGCTGTGAGGAGAAGAAAGGTTTCTTGAGCAGCAAATCAGCATCTTAGCAGGATTTCTGAAGATAAGGTGTTTGTTTGAAATGAACTCAAGATATAATATTGTATGAATAAAACACAGATCACATCTGTAAATCTAGAATAAAAGATCCATAAAAAGGAGGAAATATCAGTCTTGATTCCAACAGGAGTGTCTGTAAAAACAGAGTCCAGTTCTGAACAACTCCATTTGAGCACTTTGAGCAAAGCAGATGTGGTAGAAATACATCATGTGCAGATAAAAAACATGAATATCAAATACTTATTTCTCAACACTTACAAAATAAGAGTAGCTTCAATAGCGGCGCTCGCTCTCGCCTTTGTGACGAATACTAGACTTGTTCGGACCACAATTGTTCAGCGGATCATTGTTTGAGAATTCAATACAAGTTTCAAACTGCAGTGACAGAAATCTCTGCGTAACTGATGTGTGTGTTGGTGAAATGTGCTTTTCCAGCAGCCAGACAGTCTTTACTGACAGAAGAGTCAACAGCGTTCACGCACGGCTTTCGTCTCGCTTCAGAAAAACACTTCAATCACGTTTGATGATGTTTCTTAGACTGCACACTCCGTGACCCACCAGCTGAGAAATACATTTCATAGATTGATAGATCATGTCTTCTGCATTTCAAATCTACACATTGTGCACAATGAGGCTCAATATGTCATGCCAACACTACAGCAAACACGACTGACTGGTCAATGCAGTCAAGAGTCTCAACACTAGTGCTACAGGTTCAACATTCACTTTATTGATGATGATCATCAGGTTACAGAAACAGCAGCTGTTGAGAGAAACTCACACACTTGAGAAAGTTCAGCACTAGATGTGATACCTGGGTGAATGGTCCGGTCCAGACGGGCCTTTCATAATGAAGGCCACCTCCAGCCCCATCCTCTGTCCTAATATATACACTTTCGAAACAGGGTGTTCCACGTGGGTTTATTACGCGTGACGTCATCGAGGCGCCATTTGTAAGATATCGCTATTATTCAGAGAAGAGATCAGAAATCATTAAACACTGCCATACAGAGATAATTTAAAACAAATATTCCTGGAGCTTTTATTTGGATAAACTCTTATGGATTCAGAACATTTATTAATATTATCTGGATCATTTGTAGTGCTGCATCCATCCTCATTCATGATAAAGTTAAATATCTGGTTTAAGTGCATAAACATGAATTCATTAAAATACTTGATTTAGCTGTTGAAGAGTTGATTACAAGAAGACAAATAAAGAACGGCACATTTTGAAAATGTTAATTCTACATGAATTCTTGTTGATGCGCGACTGTAAAAAGCACCAAATGTTCTTCTTAAACTGTAGATGGACACAGTGGAAGTAAACAAAGTTGCATAAATGTCAAATGATAGTATTCTAGTGTGATCATCAGCACATTTCTACACTACAGTTCTACATGAGATTTCAGGCGTGCTCTTTCAGATTGATGATTCTCTGTGAAAATCTCAAAACAGTCAATCTCTGCTACTCTGTGTTCAGACAAAGACACATAATTCAGTGTAAATCATCTCCGTCTGTGACTGAGACAGTCCTTACAATGGCTGACCCCTGATCAGTGCCCTAACTAGTGAACTAGGGAGCCTGTGTGTTTAATGCTGGTGTGCTCCTGATGTAGGGATGGTGTCCAGTCGGGGTCAGTCTCTCCAGAACCTTTCAGCAGGTCCACCTGCAATGACATGAAACGGTTCTGAGTCAAACTTAGTCAAACCGGAAGAATTAAGAAACACAGACCAATTTAAGGAAAGGGATTCAGTTTAAATTCCACTGATTGATTGTTTCAGAGCACATATAATCCACAACAATGTGTTGATGTAACGTTTGCCTCTTCAGAACACACAAATCTAACGTCTCTTTGTGAAAATGTAGAGATCAAACACACAAGAATGGAGAGATGTTGGTGAAAGTGATGTTTGTGTGTCTCTCCGCTGCGACCCAGGCCATCCGGAGCCTCCGTTATCCTCTACAGACGCTCCAGACAGACTTTATCAAGGAGGAAACTGACTAAATCTGGCCTCCTAGTAGAGTTGATACTGATGAACATGGACAAAATGGAAGAAAAGCTTCAACTTTATTCTGCAATCAAACACTTTCTGTCCTACAGAGAGTTTGGGATCATGTGATAACGGAGCCGACGGACACAAGAATCACACCAGAGATGAGAAACAAGAACCAAGATGAGCTTTATTTACAAGCTGCTACAGAAATCAGCAAAGTGTTGAGGAGTTTAATCAAATAAAAGATTAAACAGTAAAACCAGTTAAAAACAAACTTTACTAAAACTGACAAATACAAAATCTTCAATAAAAATGAGGTAAAAGTCAATAAATACAAATGGATAAAAATAAGTCATTTTCTTAAATAGTTAAAAATGTGAGGCACACATAATACAAGTTATAAAAACAGATGGTTTAAAAAAAAAAAAAATTTTTTTTTTTTTAAATGGTTTTTAACTTAAGCTGACAAACAAGATCTTCAATAAAATCGAGGTAATATACATATAAAATTGATAAAATTATAGTTAAAAAAAAAAAAAAAAAAAAAAAAAAAAAAAAAAAAACCACATACAGTGTTCCATCTCTAATATTAAAGGACACATTATGGTTGTTTCACGGCCGGATCTTGGACTTCTACAGACTAATTCTCATCTCTACAGCAGTTTCCATCTCTCTAGAGTTTCCTGTTTCTCTGTCATCACACTCTTTCTGTGCTTTCAGTCTCCTCTCACCCTCTCTTCTTCAGCTCCTGTCCAATCCTTGCCCTCGCTGTGTATCTATCAGAGAGAAAGACGAGGGAGGAGGAGCGAGACGTCAGTCACAGCAGATCCTCCAGATTAAAAAGTCTTAATTTCTATTAAACACCAGCGGGTCTATCGGAAGCCTTCAAATTATGAAACACTTTTAGGCTGAAACTCAGAACAACAAACACAAAGAGAGATTAACGAAACAGTGCTTGAAGTTCTACTGAAACAGAAGAAAATGAAACCGATTCTGTTCACATCTGAAATGATCAAGTCAGTTTTACAGTTATGTTATGAGACCTCGAGAAACAGCTGGAAAGGAGTTTCAATAGTATCTTTGTGATGAAACATGAGTCTTGTTCAGATCAGAAGTGAAAACACATGAACAGATTAAATAAATCAGGGTTCCTCTTCAGCTTCTAACCCGTATCAGAGCCTCAGCAGCTGGATTTGATGCTTCTTTCTGCACATTATGACATTCAGAAGAAATATTCTGATTCTTCTCCAGCTCTTCAGACGATGATCACACACACCAACAAACAGCACATCTCCAGCTGGAGCTCCTCCAGATCTTCTTATAGAAGGAGATCAAACCTCACTGAAGGAAGAGAAACACTCAACTCGGATCAGCTGTGTCTCATAATCAATCATGACTCGTTCCGGAGTCAATCAGCCGTTCGAACGAATCATTTGAATCAATGACTCAATGACTCACTCATTAATTAATCTAGAAATTCTGCTGCATCTCGTTGTTCGTGAACTTTGGGTTTGATGGAGAGAAATAACATTCAAACACTGATATTGAATAATATTGACTGAATGGAGCTTCAGAAACACATCCAGCAGATCTTACAAGACTAATAGACCACAAACTACTGGAGATGATGATAATCAGCAACACATGGTTAGCTAGCACAGTTCTGAACAGTTGTACACATAAAAACTACATTTTATGGAATAACACCCAAAAACTGAAATTTACTACAAGTTTCAGTAGTGGTGAAAAAAGAAGTGGTGTACTATTACCTACCCAGTCACAACAGTAGTTTCAGTTGTAGTAGTTTTATGTTGTTCACTAGTAACATTGTTTCATTAAAAACAAATGAATACAGTGCATTCTAAAATTGATAAAAACTATTACTATGGAGTCAATATAATGCCGCATATATACGCAAAAAAATAAAGTTTTGCAAAGAAAAAACGTTTTGCAAACGAAAATTGAAGTATTGAGGAAAATAAATGTGCTTTTTGCAAACAAAAAAAGAATTGCAAAACATAAATGAAACAGCGCGAAAAGCAATGATTTTGCAATACATATTTTCCATGGTCATATCTATTAATTTATTTGCAACGCTGCTTTTATTTTGCGTGTCAGTCTAGTTTGAGCTTGCAATGCCGTTTTCCCTTTGCGCTTCATTTTTCTGCACGTCTCGCTTTGTGGCACTGTTTTGACGTGGGGGTGGAGTCAAGGGACGGGGGCGTGTACAAGATGCCTCCCTGGAAGTGACATCATCGGCCCGAGACGCAGAATAATAATATCCTAATATGCAGATATATAACATAAAAAGACACCATCAACGGACTGTGGGATGGATAAAAATTATTCTATCAATCTCTGATAATCTCAGGTTGCTATGGTCACACGGGTTTGTTTATGCATTAAACTTGTGGCAAAACTAAACCAAAAAGACTCGAGCTTCATTTTTTTTATTTTACAATGACAGTCATATATTAATTTATGCCAGGAGTTATGTAAATGAAAAACGAAGTGATGTGTTATAGTTTATGAAGTGAATTGCATTATTTTACATTAAAACTAGCAGTAACTCTGAACTAATGTGAACAAAGAACGCTTCTGTGCAGTGGCGTCCTCCCACAGGTTAAGAGATTTTAAACAAACACTTTTAATACAAATGCAGTTAACCAAATGAAACAATACACATTTTAATGCTATAAAAGTGTACACATCCAGAGAAATAAACGCCAGATATTAATGGTTACAACTTCTTTAACATGAGCAAACACTGCTAATACACATATACATTTGTTAATAAGGTTAATAAAAGGAAAACATGCATGTTTTAATGCTAGTAAATAAGAGGAAACGATAAGCCCTGCGTTCCATTCGGAAGGGCTCATCCCTATGCCCTAATCCCTTCAAAGGGTTTACTCTCCAGAGTGAGAGCTTCGAAGGGATGAAGGGTGTAGGGGTCAAAAAACTCTTCTTTTGGAACGCACTTCTGCGTCATCTTAACGAGACAATCAAAGAAGAGTAGATTGTGCAAGCTGCACCCTTTGTTTAACGCCCACTACTGGCGGAATCTTTGCAATGGGCTGAACTGGAACGTCCTAAGCCCTTGATCACTTGAATCGCAATGGAGCTGATTTATTATTTATTTTTTCCCCTTACAAAATTGTTTAATACAGCATTCTATATGTATATATGTGTGTTTAAAATGTTTAAAAAATAATTAATATATCATAGAGTTGTTTATGGTGGGGTAAATTAAACGCGATATGCGGTGACGTCATAATCGTGTTGCATTGTGGGTTATGGAGCTACCTGAAGTGTACATATGAAGTAGACTTGCTCCCTCGGTCAGAATCGAGGGAGCAAGGGTCTGTCCATATTAACTTCCCTCGTCAACTTCACGAAGTGGAACGCACTTGTGGCACTTCCCCCGAGGGGAAGTTTTCTCTTGTGTTTTACGAGAGCCTAGTTCATTGGGTTGCAAATCAATACTGCCAAAAATAAATTTCTTCCAGTTTCCCTTTACAAACTTCCATCTTGCGCTCATTTTGACTTTTTCCAATGAACTTCCATATTTATCTTGCACCAGATTGGATAATGATCACTTCCAACAGTTCCTTCTTGATGTACTGTCCAGGGGCGCCGTTACGGGGGGTGCAGAGTATGCCAGGCATATGGGCCCAGGACGCTAGGGGGCCCCAAACCACGACTTTGAATTATTAATATTACTATTTTTGTGATTTTTTTATTACATACAAGAACACGTTAGTTAATTAATAATACTAAAATAAAATTTAAATCTGTTAATTATAGAAAGTAAGCAGTGAACGTGAGCACGCTCTCGTCACTTCATCATACAGCGCATGACGTTATCAGCTCACACACACACACACAAAAACACAATGGATGTAAAGAAGCACCTTTCAGGAGTGCAAAAGCGAAAGCGTAAAAAAATTAGAAACGATTTTAAAAGGATGAAAGTTTCCCTTACAAATTGGGTTCTTAGTTATAATAAACAAAATATTGCAGATGATAGTAGTGACAGAGAGGAAAAGACTGGAGAAGCTAATTGTTACGGCCTCAGTGCAGACGCTAGCAGGCCAGGACAGCAGATTAGCAAACAAGCAACAATATGCATAGACGAAACAATATAAAAGGACAGCATTTAAGTCAGCGGCAGCACCAGCGAAGACGACCTCAGAGAGAAAAAAAGGACAACAGGTTAGTGAGAGCAAGGCCGCAGCAACATTTCACATTGATGGCGACCATTTACAAGCTATACCAACTGTCGGTGAGCGTGAAGCAGGACAACCCGCCAGTAGACCGAACACACCCATTGCCACCGATGATAGCATTGAAGAGCTAAGCAAAGCAGACAATGTAAATGTTGATGTGCTGCTCGATCATGACCCAGATCCCTCAAACTGGCCTTGCCCAGATAAAGTCACTGATTCGTTCTGTATTATGCTGACCGAGAATGGTCCTCCGAAATTCCCAGATGGTCCATTCCCAAGGTCACAAGACAGTAACAGATGTTTTTCAAAAGCCTACTGCTATAGACGATTAACAAATGGGGAACTAGTGGAACGGGACTGGTTGATGTTTTCCCATAAAGCAAACAAAGTATACTGCTTTGCGTGCAAAATTTTCGGTGGGGAAAAAAACAGCAACAGCCGCTTTGTGAAAGGATACGGTAACTGGCGATGTCTGTCCAGTAGGTTAAAGCAACACGAAACAGGACCAAACCACACTGACGCTTACCTAGCATGGAAAGAACTTGAAACTAGGTTAAGGCATTGACAATCAACTACAAGCTGCGATGGAAGAAGAAAGGACAAGATGGAAGGAAGTGCTGACCAGGGTGCTGGAATGCATTTTGTTCCTAGCAGAGAGGAACCTTGCCTTTACGAGGAAAAAATGCCCTGATCGGAAATCCAAGAAATGGAAACTTTCTTGGATGAATCGAGCTTTTAGCCCGTTATGACACTGTCATGGCTCAGCACATCCAAAAAATATCGACAGGAAAAAAGTGTACTTCATATTTAAGTTGGTGCACACAAAATGAATTCTTAAAATGCATCGCAGATTGTGTGTTAGATAAAATCAGCAAACAAGTGAGAGATGCGAAATATTATGCTGTTGAATTTGACTGCACTCCCGACATATCGAAGCAAGAACAAGCTTCAATCATAATTCGGCATGTTGACATTGATGAGAACAAAGTAGCTAAGATAGAGGAATCATTTGTGGGATTCAGCACTGTTACTGACACAACAGGTCAAGGACTTGCTAAGACTTTAATTGCCACATTGGAAAACCTAGGGATTGACCTATTGAACAGTCGCGGTCAAAGTTATGATAATGGTTCAATAGGAACTCACAGAGGAGTACAAGCTTTAATTCTGGAAAAGAATCCAGATGCGTTGTTTATGCCATGTGCGAGTCACAGCCTTAACTTGCTATTGTGCAATGCTGCCTCATCAAACAGAGCATGTTTGAATTTTTTCAGAACTGTTCAAAGGCTGTACACGATGTTTGCATCATCAGTGAAACGCTGGGACATCCTGAAACAGTTTGTGGACATAACATTAAAACCACTCAGCGATACGAGATGGAAGGCGAAACTGGACTCGGTCAAAGCTCTGCGGTATCAACTCGGTGGCGTACTCGATGCTTTGGAAATTCTTGAAAATGAATCTAAAGATGGCAAAATTTCTTCAGAGGCACATGCACTTTCTAATGAAATACAAACTATGGAATTTATGACTTGTCTTGTAATTTGGAATGACATGCTGAAGGATCTTGGCAAGCGCTGCTGCTCGAGCTGCCCTCCGTCTGCTGCCTATCCCGCTGAAAATAAACTGGGATGCATCCCCCTGATCAAGAGTAGGCTATATTAATATAGAAGTAATAACAAATAAGTAGGTAAATAGGTAAATATAAACAAGCTGGGCAATGTAGCAAATCAGCCAGGCCACCGGGATTTCTTTTTCCCGGCTGCTCGCGATGGCCAGCAGACTGCCGTATATTTAGCACATGTAACAGAGTTGTACATATTTATATACATAGGCGTAATTTGCGGGTGGGACAGGTGGGATATGTCCCCACCACTTTTTGAAAGTGTCGATATTGTCCCCACCACTTTTTGAAACATCTCGCGGCATCTGGCGGATATCTAATACAAAAGAAACACCTCTAGTTGATTATCAATTTGTGTTAATAATAGGCGATCTGGCGATGGGATGTGTTGTTTTTGAAATCTTGTTGAGTGCTCGATGTTGCTGCTATCAGAGGCGCAACAGTGTTCTCGGCGCTCGTGCACACTGCGCAGTCCTCATACAGACGAGCGCTTCAATCTATCGCTGTTGCGGAGACTCTCTATTCGTTACGTTGAAATCAAAAAACAGAATACACATAAACGTGTCTCTGCTCTTGATATACAATCACTGATAAACATCTTTGGTTTTAATGAGAAAAAAAAATCATACATGGTTGGATTAGAACCCAAAACCTCTTGCACGTTAAACGAAAATGCTGCCCCTAGTGCATCGGGACGTTCAATTAACAAAAGCGGATCCTCGTATTTATTAACTAATGTACAGACTCTCGAGAGTGATGACATATTGTATTATAGCAGATGTAAGGAAGAAACTATCATATTGATTTTAATATCATATTATTATTATTATTGTAATAATAATAATAATAATATGATATTATTACCCCCCCCCCCCACACTTTTTAAACCAAAGTTACGCCACTGTATATATATATTCATCGCTTGTAAAACCTCTCACTTCTTTCCGTCATTTATTTTAAACAAAACGAAACCTACCCTGTGTCTGCGTGAGACTGCTGCTTACTTTCATATTGCGTCATGGTTTATATGATGTTTTATATTGTTTAAGCACCTGTAAACTTATAAGTTTGACAGAATTACTACTACATCTACTTCATTGTGCCATAAAAAGTCAAACATTTTTCTTTTTTTTATCATAGCATTTGTTAAGAAAAATAGCAACCTACACATATAGAAACAATGAACCGCTGAAAACACGAGCGGCTTTGATCGGAGATCTCTCACTGCAGCGCGAACACGCTCCATCAAGCCTATGATGGACAGGGAAAGGTAGAATGGTAGAAGTGCTAATGCACCGATTACAACAAAGAATCGCGAGTTTGATTGGACTTCGAAGCAACAAATACAAGTGGGTGATTAGAGGTTTCAAGGTGGAGTCCACACCAGCTCAGTCAGGATCCGATGCTCTTGAGGCTCGATAGAAGTAATTAAATTACAGGTATCGATAATAGTTTATAAGTATTTTTACTCTGAGATTTGTTTAGAGAGGTTTATGAATCGCCAAATACAATGGCTTCGGTTTAATAAGATACAGAATAAAAATACAAAAACATAAAAGCGAGTAAAGTCTTCACCCGAGGTATGACAATCTTCTGTTGTGCAATTTCCAATATATATAGTCTGATCACATTATTTGCAAACATGAATACAGCCCCTAATACTTCAGTCTCATGTTGCATGGCCTGTCTGCCAACACCTTTCGCAGGCTACTCCACATTTTGTTAATTTTAACACA
Source organism: Culter alburnus (assembly GCA_028476615.1). Taxonomy (NCBI): domain Eukaryota; kingdom Metazoa; phylum Chordata; class Actinopteri; order Cypriniformes; family Xenocyprididae; genus Culter; species Culter alburnus. Next base: position 23,878 of record JAOTNS010000716.1, read on the forward strand.
TTTTAATCACTTGAACTTAAGACCTTCACCTTAGTTCCCTTTAACACTTCTAGTTAGAATAAAAAAATGCATCTCAGTTAGTTTGATCTACGCTTCTGAGTATAATAAAAGAATACATAGTTTCAGTTCCCCTTAATACTTCCTGTTTAGCAAACAAAACATATCTTGGTTAGTTTACATTAACACCTCTAGATGAAAGATAAAGACATGCATCTTAATTAGTTCAGCAGAAAAAACATCACATCTATTCATACAACATTTTAATCTTTTAGCCCTTAAACACAATTTTCAGACTCAACCGGCGCTGAAGCTTCTGTAGTCAAAGCTTCAACCTTGTTTGTAATCTGTTCCAGGTCACGCATAAAAGTATTCAACATATGATTGTTTAATGAGCATAATCAATTTCAAATTAATTCTCTATTGCAGTCTCAGTAATTTAATCATCTCATCTTCATTCCTTCCACTCCAGTGTTTCTTCTTCTCTTTCTCGTCCTGTTTCTTCTTGATTTCATCTTATTCTTTTTGCAAACCTTGAGTGATCAAATCAGCCATATCAACCCTAAGTTCTCTCTGATGAATTGATTCTTTTGGCAGAAATTTATTAGTACAGTTCATATTTGTTAGAGCCGCCTCCACGACAGTACAAGTGACAGCTCGTCACTCTATTTCTGCTCACAACAGCACGCCTCCAGACACTCGGCTGTTTTCAGAAAGACTCGGTACAGCGTATCTATCTTTTATAAATAGGATTAAACTAAAGACTTTTTGGAGATTTGAAGGATGCACTACTACTCTATAGGAACTCAAGATTAACATGAGATTGGCAGAAACTGTGCGTGATACCCCCCCTTTAATAAAGCCATAGACCACGTTAATATCATGCTGGAAGCTCAATATGACAGGGTAGCACAGATTAATGTAATGAAGAGACTCTATAACATCTCTCTGTCTCTGATTCATCATCAGCTTAAAGCATTATGGGTAGAGTCTCTCTGTTCTGATTCATCAACACAGTTTCACTGATGCTTCCATAGAAAAAACCCCAATCCCAGGATAGAGCGTCTGAGTGAATGTGGTCTGGACTGTGTGGATGAGGATCATTGTGTCTCCAGAGACGCTGTAGAAGGACAGAGTTCCTGCACTGTGATCCACATACACTCCTATTCTATGGCTGATGGGCACTGAAGTGAGATCAATCGGTATCTTATTGTGTGAGAATGTGTAATGGGAGGAAGAGCAGAACAAACTCCAGGAATGATCATTATATCCAAACTGACACTCATCACCCTGTCCTTTCCTGCTGATGCTCTTATATGACACTGATATACACACAACACATCCACTCCTCTCAATCTCCCAGTAACAGCGTCGATCCCACACACTCTCTCTACACAACACCTGAGGACGATACTCAAATCTGTCTGGATGATTAGGATACGACTCATCTGTTTCAGTGAATGTAATCACTGTCTTCCTCCTAGACAGATGCAGGCGTTTATTCACAGTGTTCAGATCCAGAGTGAGCTGAAGGAAATCTGATGGAGATAAAGCACATCACAATCAGGAATCATTAATCTGATCTTTTAATGTATCTGAACTCTACATGTTCAATATATCATCAGTGTCTCAGTTGACCAGATATCCTGTTTAAATTATCATTATCATGATCAACTCTAAAACTCTTCTGTCATGTTTTCTTTCTCCTTCTCCAGGAAAAACATGAACACACACTCAGAGTTTCTCTGCTTGTTTTCTCAGTGACTTACATTGTAGGAAGTCATTCCTGGTTTTGGGATCAGTTCCTGGGAAATCAAGAGACATGAAGAGTGAGATTATAATCAAGAGAAAATCGTCCTGCATCGATTACTAACACATTTCTAATATGAGGATCTATATGAGATGATGGAGGATCATTTCTGAGAGCAGATGAATCTCTGAGATCTTTTTGAGCTTCTCTGTGCAGAAATCCTCCAACACAGAAGATATTTAGAGAAATGCTGTTTAGAGCCCAATCCTGACACAATCACTACTGAGGGATTGATATCACTATTGACATGTCTCCATATTGATTTTTCTACTGTAGACATGAACTGATCACAGATCTGATTAGAGAGGGAACAGGACTTCTTCTAAGATTACTGTGTATTATGAATTTCTTTGTTCATAATACACAGTAATCTTATCGCTTCATAAGACTTCAATTAAACCACTAGGGATTACTTTTATGCATAATCCTATTGTAAAATAAATATACTTCATTGTATTTAAAATACATTTATTTCATGATAAATATACTAAAAAATACATTGACTGTCATCACCAGTGAGAGTGCCCATCATTGCCACCAGAGGGCAGTCCAGTCTGGACTACACATCATTTGGACTCCATTTCCCATCTACCCTCATTCTCTGGACTGATCACCCTGAACCTGCTACCCATTATACAATCACTCACCCACACATCTATTACCCCATTTCCACCAAGGCAGTTTGAGTGCTGGTTCGGAGCCAGAGCCTAGTTTTCTAAATCATTTCTTTGTCTTTCGACATGCAAAGCACCAGCTCCGAACCAGGAAAAGTGGTTCGTAAGTAGCACCAAAACATTGCTGGGCTAGAAGTGCTTTTGGATCGTTCTCGTGGTGCTTTGAAATCATCGCTCTGCAGGAAGCCGAGGCATCTCGAACAAGCCTGGTGTGTTTGGCGCTGCAACGCTAGCTTTGCTGTGAAATATAAAGACATATACAGTGACGTAAATCCTGGATCTGTGCTGCTCTCTAGCCCGTGGAAAGGCAAACTGGTAGAAGGCTTGTCAGTTGAACTAACTCCGAACTGGCACTAGCACTAGCTCTAAATTAGCACCTGGTTCATGCTGGTGGAAAGGGGGTATACGTGAAGTCTTGTGTAGCCCCGTCTGACATTTCTGAGTGTTTCCCCTGGATTCTTGTTGTTTGACCTTGGACTGTTACTCAATTCTTCATGAATCCAGTCACGTCACAGCTGATCTTCATGAATCCAGTCAAGTCTCCAGCAATGATATTACACAGTGCTTGTGACCCCAAAGTTCCTTGATTATTACACTGGAATGAGAGTATAGTTCTAGCCATATCGGCCTACAAAATCACAACTTTTCTTTTTCCGTCGGTCTTAGTACACGATGTAACTACAGAAGAGTCAAGTTTAAAATAGAAAAAATATTGAAACTCTTTGGTCATTTTTAAACGAGATGCTAATGGTCTCATCAGATTCAACGAACTATGCTAAGCTATGCTAAAAGTGGTACCGCCAGAACCAGAGATCGGCTGAATGGACAAGCTACAATTAGTACAAAATGCAGCTGCTAGATTAACCCAATTTTATCTCTACACTGGTCTGTATCGATTATAAAGTATTGCTAATGACCTATAAGGCTCTAAATGGTTTAGCTCCTGTGTACTTAACCGATCTTCTATCGCCCAGAATCCTTCACGCACAAAACTCTGGATACCACCCATATTGAAATTAAATGAAAGCATGCTTTTGGTGCATAAGATTGGTACAAATGGTAGCTCAGGTAGGTCAAAAACACATGCAGAGAACTGTTAGGATAATACAACATCAGCGTTCGGACTAGAGGTCGGCTGATATATTGGGCCGATATTTGTCTTTTTTTAATATATCGGCATCGGCCGATATCTGTGTTTAGTAGCGCCGATTTAAAGCCAGGCACGTGTTAGTGTAGGCCTATAGTAGGCTGTGTTATGTATCCTGATTGACTTTATGATTAGTTAAATCTGTCTTGCACATGCATCGCTACAGAGTTAACCATTTCAGACAGTACAGGACAGCCTCTGTCTCGTTCACTTCACGTCTGTGGGCGTTACGCACAGCTCAGTGTGCAGGCCAATTGTGGGTGGGCCTTAAATTAAAAATGTTAAATTAAAAAAAAAAAACGTTATCCAATCACTGCTTAACCTAATAAAAAATATTGACTAATATAGCCTAATGTTGTATTATCTGTGCGTATACATAATATAGATTTTAATAGCTTGATGCTCTTTAAATATTTTGTTGCATTGTTAAAAGTTTCGGTGCATAGGACAGACCTATCCGCGATCGCTCTCCATGGTTCTGACCAAAGAAGAGCGCTTTGGAATCTCCATTACGCATGAAACGCATCATACCTGGGCCGCGTTTCCCGATAACATTGTCTCTTAGCGCGCTACGAAGACTCTTACTCCCGGTTTCACAGACAAGGCTTAAGCTAGTCCTAGACTAAAATGCTGGTTTGAGCTGTTTTAACTGAAAGCAAGGTGCACTGACAGATCTTAAAATATGTCAGTGCCATTGTTTTGTCAAGATGCACACAAGTAATGTTTTTTCTAGGGTAGGTTTAAAAGCTACTTATATACCCTAATTGAGTAAGGGTTAATCCTGGATTAGCCTAAGCCCTGTCTGTGAAACTGGCCCTTAAGGTATAACTTAACTAAAGGTATACTACCACTAAAGGTATATCATTGCTAGGCGTCTTCAGGGCTATCATCCACTCGCGAGGCATAGGCGCTGAAGAGCCCGATCACACGAAAATGCGTATCAATAGTACGAGTTTGTAATCTCGTAGAATATATACGCCAAAATGGTTTTGGCGTGCTTATGGTACGCAGTTTTTCGCGTGCATATGATACGCACTTTATGGCGTATATATGTACGAACCCCCCACCCCTCACCCCATCCTAACAAGAGTTAATACACGCATAAAGTGCGTATCATATGCACGCAAAAAACTGGTACCATAAGCACGCCAAAACTCATTTTGGCGTATATATTCTACTAGATACAAACTCGTACTATTGATACGCATTCTGTGATCGTGTTGCGCTGAAGGCAGAGCGCTGGCGCCCTCCTAGCAACGGCGCTGTTTTTTGGTAAAAACATGATTTTGACGACTTCATTAAGTTTTGTTTTATAGAAAACTCTTTTTAAAAGATATTCGTTTTGTATAAATTGTATCTTAATTTTGATCAATGTTTTATCAATCAATTGCCCGTATTTAATAAATAAGAAGTAAATATATAGCAGACAATGTAATAACCTTAGTGTAATTGACAGAATTACTAAAAAATATTTTGCTACCTAAAAGTTAAAGATTTTTTGTGTCACGCATGCATGCATCTATTTCCCTCATATTAAATATAAAACGCATGTGGACTGATATTTTTCCAATGTCTGGACTCCTTTATTAATGGAGTATATAAACAAACGTTTCAATATATTGGTATTAAATGCATTTTCTGAGAATTTATATTTCAAGGTTTTACTGCAAATGTCGAAATGCGCGCTCTTTGGTCCATCAGTGCTTGAGTCACTGATCACATTAGAATAATGAATGATGATCTGCTTTTATGTCATTTTTCCTTTTTTATTTAGAATATTCACAAATGTGTTAGCTATGGCATGAAATATCTGATATTCCGATATTGTCAAATACATGCAAGTGGAAGTGGTCAAAATTATCGTACAAATACGATAATTATCGTAGCCTACGTCTGGCAACACTGACGGGCAACGTTACTCCGACAAATATTGGCAATATTAAGAGGATTCGGCATTTCCAATAATGTAAGCCTGTACATTCTTCTAGTCTATTATTATTATTACTATAAGGTAAGCTACTTTATATAAATTAATATTATAATAATTTGCCCCGCAATAATTTCACAGCGCACCACCGCATAACTGACATGCTGTGAGGATAATAAAAGATATCAGCTCCTCTTTAAAAATGTTTTTAACATTTTTTAGGTCTACAATGGATTAGACATATAATTAAAATTATTAACAGTCTATAATATTTCCTAACACTGCAGTCATAAATGAAAATTAAGAGCAGCTTTAGGCTACTTCAAGCACCAACTTTAAAAAATTAAAACAAGCTGTTTAACGAAATACTATTCTTCTCATTTGTTTCACTATATGTACGGGCCACGAGAAATAATGGAATAAATTAAGACAGTTTTACTTTCACTTTGAATACTGACTTTCGGCTCACGGGGGAGCCGCGCGGATTTGGTTTCCATCCAACTTTGTATTAATGAAAATACAGCTCAAGAATATGCGCATCTGCGTGTTTCAATCAACTGTGTAATGCAAATAAAAATGGACATCACATCAGCCTAATAAAGTGATGTGTTCCGACCAATGACTATAGGCCTATATACTGTATATGTCGCACCAGTTATTATTCTCATTAAACCTGTCTAACGTTAACTGTCAAGAATGTCAGAAATCACTGACTTTAGCACTGTCCTTGCATACAAGGCTGTGCAACATGACAAAGTTTTTAATTGATTTTTGTTGTTGTATTTATTTTATTTAAATGTATATTTAAGTTTACATTTATGTTCCAACAAACAAACAACAAACTTGAAATGTTGTGCATCCACTTATTATTAGTGAGACATTTTAGCATGCAAATGAAGGGGAAAAATTCAAGATATCGGCCCTAAAAATCGGCAGCACATATCGGCCATCGGCTGATCCTGACCTCTAAATATCGGCATCGGCTATAGAAAAACCCATATCGGTCGATCACTAGTTCGGACAACGCTCTGCAATCATTTGAAATTGACTTATGACATCCTATGACATCAAATTAATCTAAATTTAAAGGTGCCGTAGAATGTCTTTTTCACAAGATGTAATATAAGTCTAAGGTGTCCCCTGAATGTGTCTGTGAAGCTCAAAATACCCCATAGATTTATTTTAATTAATTTTTTTAACTGCCTATTTTGGGGCATCATTAAATATGAGCCGATTTATGCTGCGGCCCCTTTAAATGCTCTCGCTCACACCCCCGAGCTCGCGACTGCCTTAAACAATGCATGTACAAAGTTCACACTAATATAACCCTCAAAATGGGCGTACACCCCGACTGTTACATAACAGTCGGTGTTATGTTGAGATCTGCGTGTTTTCCGGAGGTCTTTTAAACAAATGAGATTTATATAAGAAGGAGGAAACAATGGAGTTTGAGACTCACTGTATGTCATTTCCATGTACTGAACTCTTGTCATTCAACTATGCTGAGGTAAATTCAATTTTTAATTCTAGGGCACCTTTAAATGATCTCATAGTTGTGGCTGTTGCAGTTTGTGGTCAAAGCAGCACCAACTTCTGCAGTAAATGACATAGTTCTTTTATGTTTTCCCTGTTTTAAATGCCCATTGCCTGCCGTGCAGTTTCCCTGAAACCACCGGTGTGGTGGTGCCATTGGGCTTGGACCCATCATCGCTGCCTGCAGCTATATTTCATCTTAAAAATATATTAATAAATTAAGTAACCGTATTGTAAAATGTTTCCCATTTTACTGTATAATGTGATAGCTAATATTATTTCCTTCCACTGATCTATATAGAGTAATTTATTCAGATCAGTGTTTCCTTAATGTTCACAAATGCATAGTTGTTACAAATAGTGTCAACTTAAAGTAGACTGGACATGTCAGATATAGGCTACAGTATTTAATCTATAGATTAAATCAAAGACTTGAACGGGTGAAATGTTAAGCCAATAAGACAAAACTGACAACAGAGAATACAGTGAGATGTCTGTAATATTGCTGTCATGATGTGGTGAACTAATTTATACAGTATATTTATCTGCTAAAAATATTGAATCTGTTCACGTCTTTCTTATTTTACCTTTTTTCTTAAGCTTGAATTTATTTATTTTATAGATTTTATAGATCTTTATGTTTTGCATTTATTATGAATAATCAATGATTATTATTAAAAACAAATTATGAGATTGTTTGCATTTGTTAAAAGAAAATATATTATTTATATTAATCATAATTTTGTTTTTAAGGATGACTGAGATCTTGCATCTTATATTTGACATTAAATACATAATATACATCTTTAAGGACTATTTGTAACAAAAGAGATATGTTCTTATATACAGTCAAATGGGAAACACTTTTCAACATGTTACACATTTATTAATAGCCACACCTGTTATGAAATATGGTTGTCAAAACAAACATTGACACTGTGAATGAAGCAAAAGAGATATATATATATATATATATATATATATATATATATTTTTTTTTTTTTTAAGATAAAGTTTAATGCAAAAAACTGCATATGACACTTACCTGAAGGCGGTATGGGGCCGATAGTGTCACTGGCTTCACTCACTCCCACTTTACCCACAATCCTGTAGCGGATCAGGTGCTGCGTTCCAGGTTCCAATCCAGTCAGAGTAAAGTCTTCATCAGGTGTGTTTTTGACAAGCCACTCTTCCTCTTTTACCTGCTTGTACTCCACTCTGTACTGCACAGTTTCTCCAGTCGGGGACTTCTTCAGTTTCAGGGACACACTGTGCTCCTTCACTTCCTTCACTTCTGGTGGGGGAGGCTTCGACACGGGCTGGAACTTTGTGTCTGTCAGCAGCCCTTTTTCATACAGATAGATGGAGGAGCCTGGACTGGATGGATCAGAGATGACAGAAATAATGAATCTGTATCTCTTTTCATCTTTGTTAGCCTCAGAAAAACTTCTGAAAAGAGATAAGTTCTCTCTTATCTTTGAGACAACAGTATCGTTGAACCACTCTTCTGATATGAACATGCTAGAACACGTTTTCACTACCACATCTAGCTTCTTGAACTCTTCTGATTCCAGAAACTCTTTCAGAGTTGAAAGATACTGGTCTTCATACTTCAGAGATGTGAAGGTCAAGCACACCACAGCATCAATATCAGGATCAGAGAGGAGGATCTTGAGATGGTTTGAGTCTTAGTTTTGATTCCCTCAGCAGCTTCTTAGTGTGAGAACTCAAGAGGTCAAGTTCAAACTTTGTCTGATGTAACCACTTGTTAAGCATGTCAGCTTTAAAATGGGAGTTGTAGTGGATCTTCAGGATGTCTTCCAGTGACTTCTCCTCTGTCTCTCCTCCTCGTATAGCAGGCAAGACTCTGGCCACTTCTTTCATGAGCACTGATTTGTAAATGTTAAGAGAGCGCTGAAATAAACTGAGCCTCTCTTTGATGTCTCTGAAAACATTTACCAGTGGTTTTCTGGAGAGATCGTTGCACGTCCTCTCTGCCTCTAACAGCCCCTCTATTATATCTTCAGTGTTGGGAACCAGATGTGTGGTGATTCCTCTCACCAACTGAGCTGCTTTTGTATCCAGAAGAGAGAGAGGATAGAGCCAGACTTTTATTGGAACTGCATTCTGTGGATTCTCCTTCAGGTGAACGGGGAGCTTCTTGTACACCTCTAGGGCCTCCATGTAAGTGGTGGGGTTCAGATCAAGGCGGACGTCACCATAAAATGTGCAGGAGATGCTCTCAGCCACTTTCTTATCACCATGTTTCATTTCTAGAGCTCCTTCTCCCTCAATAGAAAATTGAGGGATATTCTTGACCATGATTTTGAGATCTCCCTCAATCTTCTGCTCATTTTCCTCTTCTGAAAATGTCTGATCAAACACCATGAAGGCTTGAGCTCCGTACAGTACACCCGTGACCACATGAGTCGCAGTTTTCTGGTCAAACACCTCAGGGTAGGTGATATGATCTTTGCCCAGCTGGGTCATAGTGAGCTGTTCGTATCTGGTGGTTTCACTGTAATTCATTGTAACTCTGGACTGTTGGTTTGAGGATTTGGTGTTACTCAGAAACTTGGCAGATCCTCCCACCTTCACCAGCCCTGCCAAGAAGCTGGCCTTCAGGGAAGCGCTTACATCCAGGAGACTGGACTTATCAGAGAGAGAGTCAGAGCTACTGAACTTCAATTCTGAGTTGGGCTTTGGATGACTGTCCAAATTTTCACTCAGTGACTTCTTATCCCACAGAGTAACACCTGAAATGAGAAATGGCTTTAACAGTTACGTATGAGGACACAACGTACTGTTGAAGTAAACATGCTGATGTTGTATCTATAAGACTAATAATTTAATATTTGTGTGCTTAATCTTATGTCTCAAAATGACCACACGTACGGTTTTGTTGATTCACATTTGGGTGAAAAAGGAATAAAAGCATTTACAGCACCTGGAATGAAGGTATCACTGCGGCAGTCATACAGCATACCAGGAAACAGAGGTCTTCCCAGAGCTGCCACTTCAATCGTCTCTGATTCCATGACTGCAGTAAATAATGAAAAATGGGGATATTTATACATTTGAAGTTTAATAATGACTACGTTATCATTCTAAAATTCTTTTTACTTGTTGCTGAGTTCCTTACGTTCTTACATTGTTTTAAAAAAAACCTTAAAATGTAATGTAATTCAGATGGGAGCCAATCATAAGCCACAATCTCAGACAGCCTACATCATAATGAAAGAGCTGTGTGGGCAACATTGAGCCAAATTTAAAGAAGTTAAAGGAGCAAAACCCCAATCTTACAACCATCCACTTCATGAGTGATGGGCCTGTTACCCAGTATAGGAATAAGCACAACTTTGGTCTCCTGACCAAACTGCCCTTTACTTTGGGGTTCAAGGGGGTAACCTGGAGTTTCTCTGAGAAACCCATGGTATGGGTGCACCTGATGGCGTGGACAGGGGCACATTAAAATAACCAGAGGACCCTGGGCTAAACAATTACGGTAAATATGCAGACCAAGTAATATTGTTCACATGCATTTCAAAGGACAAAGTACTAGGACGACACCCAGACTCTTAACCTGAGAAGATTATAGAATTATCAATGGATTTGTTTGTTTTTTTTACCTTTACCTTTTTTTTTTGTTTGTTTTTTACCTTCTGTTCTTAATGTTTTTTGTTTGGGGGTTGAATGTGTTCTGTTTGCATTTTCAAGTTGGGTTTCTAAGATAACTACTAACACAACTTATCTAATTGGCCAAATCAGTCCAAAATAGTTTACTCTACAAAATAGAGTACATCTCGCCACATGGAATTTTTAAAGGTTTGGTGAATCCTATTAAAAAGAAAAAGGTGCTTATCAGTCTCAGGTCTAGAAAACTTGATATTGTTTTTCTACAAGAAACCCACTTACCTGAACAAGAGTCACAGAAACTATGTAAATACTGGGTTGGTCATGTTTTTTACAGCACTGGCTCGAGTCAGAGTATGGGTGTGATCACTCTGGTGCATAAAAACCTTCAGTTTAAATGTATAAAGGAGAAACGTGACAAGGAGGGTAGGATCATAGTCATATTCGCAGAGTTGCATGGGAGACCGTACATTTTGGCCAATACATATGCTCCAAATAGTGATGACCCTAATTTTTTTGCCACTTTAGAAGGTATTCTGTGTGATTTGTTTGATTATCCGGTCATATGGTCAGGAGACATGAATGTAAGCTATTTTAGACCGCAGCATTCGGTCGGCACAAGGACCCCTAGATCAGCCGTTATGTTAAAGCAAGTGTGTACTTCTCTAGGCCTTGTTGATGCTTGGAGGTTGCTTAATCCATCTGGCAGAGATTATACTTTCTTTTCATCTCCAGACAACACATACTCACGTATAGATTATTTTTTTTATTTTTAAAAACATTGTTCCCTCTCTGCTAAACTGTAAAATTGGCAACATATTGATTTCAGACCATCCACCAGTATTTCTGGATCTTACACCATTGGACACTATTAAAAGATCATATAGATGGAGGTTTAATTCTACTTTGTTGCATCTCCCTTCCTTTAAAGATTTACTCAAAGAGTAACCAAATAGATTTTTATTTATCTACTAATCTAAATTCAGCTCCATCAGTAGGGGTGGCATGGGAGGCGTTAAAAGCATATGTTAGAGGGCCATTATACAGTACGCCTCAGCTAGGAAAAAGTTAGAGCATAACAAATTGTCTGTACTAGAAGGGCAGATCAAAGAAGCAGAAAATAATTTTAAACTGAGAATGAACCAAGCCAACCTAAGACTCTTAACACAGCTAAAGTATCAAAACAATAATATTCTTACTCAGAAAGTAGAATTTGACCTGTTTAGACTTAGACAAAAATCATTTGAATCTGGAGATAAAGCAGGGAAAATGTTGGCTAGATGCATTAAACATTGGGAATCCTCTGCCTCAATGTGCTATCCGAACCCCTGGGAGGCCTTGTAACCAAGGCCATGGATATTAATGCTGCATTTGAGGATTTCTATCTAAATTTGTACACTTCTTGTAGTAAGAAATAAAAAACTTCCTCAGTGGACTTAATATTCCGTCTCTTAGTGAGAAACAGCGGGAGCTTTTGGATTCTCCCATAACAGAAGATGAAATTTCAAGTAATTAAGAATTTGACAACAGGAAAGGCTCCTGGATCAGACAGGTTCACAGCTGAATTTTTCAAATGTTACTCCTCGGAATTAACACCCCTATTAAAAGATATGTATCAGGAGGCTTTCGAAAGGCCCCAACTTTGTAGCAAGCCTTAATCTCAGTCATTTTAAAGAAGGGGAAGAACCCAACTGATTGTTCTAGCTACCAACCAATTTCATTGATTCCTCTAGACATCAAAATACTTTCTAAAATTCTTGCCAAACGCTTACAAAAAGTATCTCGGCTCTAATACATCCTCATCAGGTTGGCTTTATTCAAAATAGGTACTCTTCTGATAATATTAGACGCTTCATCAACGTTATGTGGCCAGTCAGGAATGATAGTTCTCCTATTGCTGCAGTGTCACTTGATGCCCAGAAGGCTTTACTTGTTCACAGCATTAGAAGCTTATGGATTTGGCCCGATTTTTATAAAGTGGGTGAAGTTGTTATATAAACATCCAGAGGCTGCTGTGCAAACTAACAGTGTTATTCCTTCATACTTCAGACTGGGTTGAGGTACGCGTCAGGGCTGGCTGCTCTCCCCTTTGCTTTTTTGTTTGGCGTTGGAACCCTTAGCTGTGGCAATCAGACGAAATACCAGCTTCCCTGGGGTAGTTGTGGGGGGCTCAGCTCAGAAAATTATGCTTTATGCAGATAATATTTTGCCGTTTGTCACAGATCCAACTAATTAACTTCCAGCACTGCTTAGTATGATAAATAATTTCTCAAAACTGTCTGGGTACAAAGTCAATTGGTCCAAATCAGAGGCTCTACCCCTGACTGCTTACTGTCCAAAATCATTGTTTCAGACCTGTACATTTAAATGGCCTGACAAGGGCGTTGTATATTTAGGAATTACCTTTCCCCATCAGTTCAAGGATATTGTTAAAGTCAATCTGCAACCCTTATTGTAAAAAAATTCAGCTGACACAGCTAGATGGGCACCCCTTTTTCTTTCTCTTTGGGGCAAAGTCAATGTATTAAAAATGAAATCCATACCTAAAATTAATTAAATCTTAAGCTCCCTGCCAGTATCTTTCCATTCAAAATATTTCAGTATATTTGACAGGATATATAAGCAGTTTTTGTGGAATGGGAAGAACCCTCAAATGCGGCTAGAGAAATTACAGCTTCCAGTTGAGAGGGGAGGATTAGGTCTTCCCAAGTTATCTCTGTATCATTATGCATTTAGTTTGAGACACCTGGGACAATGGATGTTACCTCCAGAACAAGCTCCCCATGGTTAGTTATGGTTGTCCGCTTATACCTTTTGAGTCCATATTGATAACAAAACTACCACTACCAGTGCGTAATCATCCAATTATTTCCCATCTCCAAACAGTTTGGAAGAAGACTTGTCGTATTCTAGGGGTTGACCCTTTTTTAAGCCCTTCATCTGCTATTTGGCCCAATCCAAAGTTGCTAATAGGTGGAACACCCATGTTATGGAAGAAATGGATAGATAAAAATATAAATATTCTGGAAGATCTTTATGAGGATGATGCTTTACTATCTTTTGAGAGACATAAGCAAAAATTCACCTTGCCTAACGATCAGTTCTGGAGATATCTACAGATGAGACATATGCTCACAAGTATCTTTATCTCTCCCTCATATGCTCCCAGGGGTAAAAACACTCTCAAGATGATCCAGAAGATTGTGGGTACTGGCCATGAGGCGTCTAAATATTATTCCTTACTTATTAGTCAGATGGGCCAAAATATGTGTTCTGCGGTTAAGATAATTTGTGAAAAATATTTGGGATACACATTTGAGGATGAGGAATGGGAGAGGATCACTGGGAATTTAAAATTGATGTCCAGAGATATTAGAACACGTTTCATACAATTTAAAATTACATAGATTCTATTGGACACCCAGAAGGCTGTTTAGAGCGGTTTTTAAGGATAATCCTGAATGAAGAGAGGAGGGCAATCTATTTCATGTTTTATGGCAATGCCCAGAAGTCTAGTATTTTTGGAGGGAGGTGCACGATTATATTTTAAAGATATCACAGAACTAGTATGATCTCTGTCCTAGTTTATATATTCTTGGTGACCCTCAGCCTTTAAGTCATGTTAAAAAAAATTATCAGAATGGATACAGAGCTGCATCATGCTGGGCAAACATGTGATTGTAAAAAACTGGAAATCTTCTGGAAGGCCTCAGATTTTAGAGTGGCTTTCGGATTTAGGACGGGTGGCAGCCCTTGAAAAACTCTCCTATAGTCTGCACGGGAGGATCGAGATTTATTCTGAAAAATGGGGGAAATTGCCATAAAACATGAAATCGGTTGCCCTCCTCTCTCTGGCATCGCCAACATTCAGGATTCATTTTATAAGATTTCTTCATTTTAAGTAAACTTTTATTTATATAGCACTGTTAGGACCGCTAGGGGTCAGCCATAACAGAAGGAAGCGAGTCTCAATACCAGAGAGATATCAAAATCAATACAAAGTTTATTTACAATGAAAGTAAGGGTTTCAATGCCAGGGGCAGACACGGCCAAAATAATAAACAAAACAATCTTCTTTTAGAAACTAAATTCCCAAAAATAAAGAAAAATAAAGAAAACAAAATACAACTTAACTTACCTATCTCCCTTAACCATAAACAAAGTGAAATTAAGATACAAATAAACTGTCATCAAACCCCCTACCTACCTTAAAGTGAAATAAATATTTACAAGAGTTTTTACAGCAGGCAGAACCTGATATTGCTGAGTTCAACATGTTCCTGGGTCAACATTGTTGTTGATCCTGGAACAACATTCAAATCAACCAATCAGATTTGAGGGACAAGTTTACAGATTATGTCAAGTTTAGGCTTAAAATCATGTATTGGTGCTTCTACATCAGTGTTATTCATCTATCATTCCCCTCTGATTTTTGGGATAACTTATGGGTAGGATTAGGTTTAGGGGTAGGAATAGGGTCGAGACTAAATTTTCAGACTAGAATGTTGTTCCAGGATCAACAAAATATGTTCACCCAGGAACGCATCTAACTCAGCAATATCAGGACGTGCTTTACAGCAGTATATACAGGGTTTTGGGCAAACAAATCAGATTTGGAATTCAATTAGCGTAGACAAACAGGCAGAGATCAAATAAACCAGGTAATCAAAAATATTAACAACAAACAAACACTCACAATCTCTCTGGCATGACACTCTCAAACAAACAATGACAAAACGAACAGTATTATCAAAAAGTCAATGGACGCGAAGAACGATGGTGATTGCACAAAGTCAACGAGGCAAAGGTTGAGTGTTTGGGGCGGTCCTTAAGTACAGGTCAGATGCTTAGCTGGACCAATCAGTGTTTCCCGAACGGTAAATGGAAACCACGCCCACCTGGAACACAAACAGGACTATACACAAAGAGAAAGAGTATACAATGACAGATGAAAACAGACAATATATCTTAGGGTCTTAACAAGCACCTTTCACAGATATAAATCACAAAGTGCTTTACAAAGTGCAACAATTTTAATAAAAGAACAATAATAAAACTATGATAAATAAAAATAAAAATTAAAACATAAAAGCCCAATCAACTAAAAACCTGTCTAAATAAAAGTGTCTTCAGCTGCTTTTTAAAAGAATCAACAGAATCGTCCACTCGCAGTGACGGGCAGGGCATTCCAGAGTCTGGGGGCGACTGCTAAGGACCGGTCTCTCCGAAAGTTGTCCGTGTTTCACGCTCATATACTGGAGTCTCTATTCATGCAGATCCTGACTACAGGCTCTGAGTAGTGCTGTACAATAAAATTGTTATTCCCATGATTTCTTAGAGTTAATAAACAATTAACACTGTGTGTGTTCATTGGACAACAGGTTAATTGATTGTAATATTTTATTACATTAAGTTAATTTTATAAACTGATCCAAATATTTATAATTAATTATAACTAGTTATGATTAATTATCATATTTAACATATCATATTTGAGCTAATTTGCTACAGCAATTATTAACAAAATTAATTTTGTTTAATCTTTTATTTCAAATTCTTACATTTGATAAATTAAAATTGTAAGACACTATAATTAAATTTACACTGAAAAACTACAACTGCATTCAATAATGTTATGAGATTCTTTACATTTTTGAATATACAAATAGGAAATGGTGGTGGGAAATGTATACTTTTATTTTTTTTATACTATTATTTTATACTTTTAAACATGAAATTAAACTGCCAGTAGATGGTGGCAAGTGACTGTCTTAATGAGTGAGCCATTCAAAAGGCTGAATCAAGAATGAAGCAGTTATTTTTTGAAGTTCTAATAAAAAAAAAAAAAAAAATAAATAAAAAAAAAGAAGCAGTTATTTATGATTGGGGAATTGAATCTTCACTGAACCGATTCATTCAAAGTGCTGAATCGTTCAAAACGGCTGTGTAGCTGCGAGATGCGCTGGTTCTGCTTTGTTTGGAACTATTTTCGCTGCTACAATAGAACAAAAAACAGGCAATATTGCACCTGAAACGTAAGTGATTAATATTAACTACTTGTTTATTGAACTGTTGTATGAAATTAGTGTCAAATTTAATCAAGGTGATATTCAGGAATTCAGCACTTTCGGTCATGTGATGCTTAACTTTATCATATGTCGTAAATAGCAAGCTATAAAAACCCCACATATTGAATTTTTATTGCAACATGATAACTGAGTTTCTCTGTTGTGAATTCTCCTCAAGAGGTTACGAGAGCCTCAACAGCACAATATCACCTCCAGTCAGTACAGTATTACACACTCCACTATCAATCGCCACTTGAGCTAAATTAATCATTCTAGTGTTTTGGTTGTTATTGACATTTTAATCAAGCTACTTATCTGGTCAGGCAAGTAAAACTCTTTCACGTCAAAAAATCCAGTTGTCCGTCAGTCCTGGACAAGCGTATGTCGAGCCCTGATGAGCCCATGTGCCTCAGCCCCAGTTTAACCCCTGACTGTGAGTTCAAGATCGTTTGTGATTTATAGATTCCACATCTGAAAGAGAGCCGTACACTGGTGTTTACACTCATTCTATGAATCACAAGTATACACATCTGAGAAATGATCGTAAGATCAAATGTAGGACGGTTTCAGCACAACATTTTATAAATGAGGCCCAGAGTCTCCAGCCTGCAAATTTGAGACAGAAACATTTTTTTCCTCCTCGTGTCGAGTTTTCTTTGCCAATAGCTTATAATGTGCGTATGAATGGGTGTGTCCTTAATCCATATTGAGTAAAAGTTTCCAAAGCTCATCAAGTTTATTGTGTTTTGATATGATATTGTTCATGGATATGAGAAGGTCAGAAGCTACTGCAGATGTGATGTCATCTCTAGCGTCCTCTTCTATGCTGTGGATTCCTGAGGGAGCAGCATTTGAGAAGAGGGACGCCACACGACTGTCATGAAGAGACGACCAGAATACTTTATGTGTGCAAAAACAAAACAAAGCGCTTACATTTGCAACGAAATGGATAAGTACATTATCAAATTCATCTTACACCATTTTAACATGATTAAAAATACATACATATATTTTAGAGCTGCAAAATTCTGGATTATATTCTGGAACTTGTAAAGACAACCAAACAAAATAATATAAGATACTATCGATTATCACAAAATGATAATTGCTGCAGTCTAATTAAAAATATTTAATTATTCTGAATTAATTATAGGTTTGAATTGATATATATATATATATATATATAGAATATTTAACTGGAATATTTAATAAGACATGAACTAAATATTTTGCTACAAAAAAAGATCTGAAAAAAGGGACTCGAATCTGTTCATTAAGAATCTTCTGAACGAACCGATTCAGTAGAACGAATCAGATTTTCCAAAGCTACACATATTTTGAGGAGGACCGTTGAGATGAACCGATTCGCTAGAATGAACCAGAAGCTACAACCGATTCAGTGAAATAAATCTGATTTTCCAGCGCTATATATCATTCTCCTAAAGTCTAAACATGAAGGACATTTTACAGCTCATTCAGTTAAACTGACAGATGAGGATTATTTTGTTGAGCAAATGTATGCTTTGTTTAGTGAAAATTCCCCAAACCGGAAATGCCTCACATAATCTAACACGCAGTCGGGCTCGTCAGGAAACACAGAGATTATCTAATACAGACACACATCACAACATCATGGATGTTATTATGAGAAGGATATTACTGAACTTACCAATAGTTAGGATGGAAACTATTTTGGTTTTCGGTGGTCTGAAAATCGCGTCTTCTCTGAAGATGAAGACACACTTTCAAGCTGTGTCCCAGTTCAGGGCAGGGGCAGGCAGGAGCGAGCTACGCACTTCAAAGTGCATGAAAAGGGTGGGGTTTTGGAGTGGAGGTTTGTATGGAGCTAGAATTATGACAATACTATTTGAATTTGAATTGTGTAAATTTGAATTATAGACAAGTGTAATTTAATAAAATTGAATATTATGTTGCATTTTACGTAGTTCTGAATTAGATTTTTTTTAAAACTTGAATATTAAACATTTGAAATTGAACACAACTGAAATGTTTTCATGGCAGAATTTTATAGACATGTATTTTCAAACAGCAGATTTTTAGTGCTGAAATTCTGTCAAAAAAAAAAATCATTATCAAAAATTGTCTAATAAAAATCAAAAATGGTCAAAAATCATCTCCGTCTGCCCGTACAGCTGAAAGCTTCAGGTTTATCACTGAATGTTCTGAAGACGGTCTTTGAGGAAACATGAGAGAGAAGTGTTGTGCAGACAGATCAAATCTGAGGAACATGAAGCTTCACAGAAGCATTTGAAATGGATTGCGAATGTTCTTTTCATCTGGAATCAGAGGAACCAAAAAAATGTCTTAATTCGGCAGACCCGTATATTCATCATCATCATCATCATCATCTCCGACACAAAGATCAGACGTCCTGCACTGATCAAGTCCATGCTGCAGATGTCGGTTCTTCTGCACATCCGATCAGCATCTCCTCCTGCGTCTTCTCAATGTCAATCACTTTCTCCAGCCTGATGGACCATAGTGTCAGCTGACTGCGCTGTGTTTTGTCCTCACTTAGTGTCTGTGTGCGTCTCCATCAGCTCTGAGCTCTTCAGTCACTATACTGTGTACACAAATTCAGGCACTGACCCTGGATCAGCACACATGAGGACACTGATGACTGTATTTCCTCTTTATTCAATCTCATCACTGGAATTAATGAAGAGCACTACTGATATTTGTGACTGACACAGTCCTTACAATGGCTGACCCCTGATCAGTGCCCTAACTAGTGAACTAGGGAGCCTGTGTGTTTAATGCTGGTGTGCTCCTGATGTAGGGATGGTGTCCAGTCGGGGTCAGTCTCTCCAGAACCTTTCAGCAGGTCCACCTGCAATGACATGAAACGCTTCTGAGTCAAACTTAGTCAAACCGGAAGAATTAAGAAACACAGACCAATTTAAGGAAAGGGATTCAGTTTAAATTCCACTGATTGATTGTTTCAGAGCACATATAATCCAAAACAATGTGTTGATGTAACGTTTGCCTCTTCAGAACACAGAAATCTAACGTCTCTTTGTGAAAATGTAGAGATCAAACACACAAGAATGGAGAGATGTTGGTGAAAGTGATGTTTGTGTCTCTCCGCTGCGACCCAGGCCATCCGGAGCCTCCGTTATCCTCTACAGACGCTCCAGACAGACTTTATCAAGGAGGAAACTGACTAAATCTGGCCTCCTAGTAGAGTTGATACTGATGAACATGGACAAAATGGAGGAAAAGCTTCAACTTTATTCTGCAATCAAACACTTTCTGTCCTACAGAGAGTTTGGGATCATGTGATAACGGAGCCGACGGACACAAGAATCACACCAGAGATGAGAAACAAGAACCAAGATGAGCTTTATTTACAAGCTGCTGCAGAAATCAGCAAACAAAGTGTTGAGGAGTTTAATCAAATAAAAGATTAAACAGTAAAACCAGTTAAAAACAAACTTTTACTAAAACTGACAAATACAAAATCTTCAATAAAAATGAGGTAAAAGTCAATAAATACAAATGGATAAAAATCAGTCATCTTCTTAAATAGTTAAAAAAATTAAAATGTGAAGCACACATATAAAAGTTATAAAAACAGATGGTGTTGATTTAAAAAATAAAAGCCATTAAAAAAACTATTCTAACTTAAAATGACAAACAAATCTTCAATAAAATGAGGTAAAAATTGATACATTTATACAGTTAAATGTGAAGCCCACATAAAATAGTTATAAAATATTTAATATTTACAAATTAAAACATAAAAACATAAAAAGGCTCCTGTTGTTGCATATTTCACATCTGAGGGCTGTTTCATAAAACAAGATTAGAAAACAAGCCAGGCTTATTTTACTTTGTCAGATTTGTTGTCAGCGAATTCTGTTTCATAAAACAAACTTAAATTAGTTCAAACTCAGTTACTCTGGCAACTTATGCTGGGAAACTAGCCTGGTCTGGAGCAGGCTAACTGTCAGGCTAAGCTGAGCTCCTCTAACACTGACCAATAGGAACGCAATGATATTACAACTGACTCTCTCACATACAATTATTTGACTTTATTAACATAAATAAATAAATTTAAAAAAATGGTGTAAGTTTAAGGCATTTTTTTTTTATTAAAAGGTAAGTATGATGAGAAACAAAACATTTAAAGAGAAGTCATTTCTTAAAAATTAAGTGTTATATAGCCCACTGAATCATTCTCAGACTTGATGCTGACAACAATGGAAGCACTTGGGAGAGAATTGTCAGGAGACATTATTTCTTAGCACAGAAGAATACAAGAGGATTACCAAATCATTGTTTTAAGTGTGAAAATATAGCAAAAGTAACACAGAAATTCAAAATCAATAAACCTGTGACAAGGCCCCTGAAATAATCAGGCCTTCATTTGTAAGCTTTCATTAAGTGATGAGTGATTTTTTGCTAGACAAAGAGCAGGAGAAAAACCAAGTGAGTGTTTCAGAGCCAGCAAAAGAAAAGAGTGACAGAGTAAGATGCAGCCTGCAGAAATGACATGTTTGGTTGTTGATCTCACTGGAACTACCCACTGTAGTCAAAGCACAATAAAGTCAGCCCATATTTAATCTATACTCTGGTCTCATATATATATATATTTATATATCCTCCCAGGTGGAGCTCATTAACAACACTCGCGCCACCGGCCTCGCGTCGTTCTCTCATGGCTCTCACCCGCCCTGGTCGCCACAGTGATCATTATCGTTCATCACGTGATCTACGGCGTTATCACAACAACTTAAAAGATATGAGTGACAGGTTTAATTCATCTATCTGTGAATATCTTGATATTGATTCAACTAAGAATTATTCAGATATTTAACCATGTCATTGGTTCCTGAAGCTCAAACGTGATGCGTAACACCAGAATGTCTTTGGTTCTTGAAGCTCAAACGTGATGCGTAACACCAGAATGAATCTCATTGGTTCTTGAAGCTCAAACGTGATGCGTAACACCAGAATGAATCTCATTGGTTCTTGAAGCTCAAACGTGATGCGTAACACCAGAATGAATCTCATTGGTTCTTGAAGCTCAAACGTGATGCGTAACACCAGAATGAATCTCATTGGTTCTCACACGTCAAGCGAACATGCTTGAGCTTCAGTTCACCACATCTGATGTGAGTTGATGAATGTTTATCTGAGAATGAAAGCCTAAATTCAGTCTGTTCATCAAATAAAGTGATCCAGTCTCTTCACAACATTTGGACTAAATCACTGTTTATATGGATTAGTTTTATGATCTCTTTATGAATGTTTTGAGGCGTCGCAGTGGTAGTTGCGTGGACTGTCAATGGAGGGACAGAAATCTCTCAGAATTCATTAAAATATCTTCATTTGTGTTTCGAAGATGAACGAAAGTCTGTCAGGTTTGGAACGACATGATGTGAGTAAATGACAGAATTTCATTTTTGGGTGAACAAACTCTTTAAGGCCAATTCACAGCGCACTGACAGACGCCGACCATAACAAATCTAATGATCCTGTGTCACGTCTCAGACGCAAAACTCGTCAACTGTCTGTCTGTGTTTGTGGGCATCGCTCTGTGCCGTGTGAATTGAGCTTTAAAGCACCGAATGATGGGAATAGAAAGATATAATGGTTCCTTCAGCCAAAGAGAAAGATTAGAGAAACAGAGTGGAAAAAAGAAAAGTTTAATATTTACAATATTTACACGTTAAAAAACAAAATCTTCCTCCTCTCCTGAAAATAAAACAAACAGAAACTGCAGTGAATCATTGTCACAGCAGAAGATCTGAAAGTGAATCATATCACAGAACGAGCTGAAACTCTGAACTACAGACAGACACACTGTTTCTGAGCTGCTTTAGCATACAAGAGTCTGCTCATGTGAAAGACTGATATATTGATCTTCTTCATAATCAAAATCATCTTACCTTTATTTCTGCTTTTATGTCCTGGGACACGGGCCGGGAGCTGGTGGTTGTGGTTGGGGAAGGCGGCGAGGAGCTGGTGGACGGCTGCACACATCATAGATCAGGTGTTAAAGGAGAAATGAATGGAGCTTCAGTGTGAAATGTGTTTCTGACAGCAGATTCACAGCTTCAGGATCAGGGCTGGTGTAGTTAGTGTGATGCAGATGTGTGCAGCTGTTGCTCTCTAAATAAACACATGTGGACTGAACAGCTGAGCTGGGAAAATGTGACCATGTGACGCGTGTCTGAGATGACAGTGAAGTGTGCTGCGTTTGTGTCCTTCACTCCGGAGAGTTCAGCATTTACACAGACAGACAGTAGAAGCTTTAGCGTCGCGTCTGATTATTCAATTCAAATTTCAATTGAAATTTATTTCTATAGCGCTTTTCATGATACATATTTCAAAGCAGCTTTACAGAAAATGGATGTCAACATAACAATTTAAAGAAGAATGCAGTTAGCAAATAATATACTTTAGGTAATTAATTTACAATCACTGTTAGCAGTTTAACTGAATGTAGAAGCAATGAGCTCCTGGAAAATGAATTACATTAACAATAATTAGGATACAGAAATTGGCAATGTAATGTTGATCCAGATGTTGTGTCTTCTGAAGTCCTCGCAGGAGTTGGCGCCGTCTCTTCACAGGTGTTGGTCATCTGAGGTCTTCTTAAGAGGCTGGATCCAAACTGAAGCTGAAGTCCTCTCTAGTCACCTCGGGGCGCGGGTGTCCCGAGGCAAAACAGAAAAGCAAAAGGAGAATAATTAGCGTAGCTGCTGTTCATAACATTAAGCAAAGATAGTCATGTGCAGTTGATCTGATATGAGATGCATTATGTGAAAGCTTGGCTAAAGAGATGCGTCTTTAATCTAGATTTAAACTGGGTGAGCGAGTCTGAGCCCCAAACATTATCAGGAAGGCTATTCCAGAGTTTCAGAGCCAAATGTGAAAACGCTCTCCCTCCTTTAGTGGACTTAGATATCCTAGGTACAACCAGAAGTCCAGAGTTTTGTGATCTTAAAGAGCGTGAAGGATTGTAGGGTGATAGAAGATCAGTTAAGTACACAGAAACTAAACCATTTAGAGCCTTATAGGTCATTAGCAATACTTTATAATCGATACAGAACTTAATGGGTAACCAGTGTAGAGATGATAAAATTGGTGTTATATGATCATATTTTCTTGACCTGGTAAGAACTCTAGCGGCTGCATTTTGTACTAATTGTAGCTTGTTTATTGAGGAAGCAGGACAACCAGCTAATAATGCATTACAGTAATCTAGTCGAGACGTCATGAAAGCATGAACTAACTTTTCTGCATCAGAAATAGATAACATATTCCGTATCTTAGCAATGTTTGAGGTGGAAGAAGGCTGTTTTTGTAACATATGAAATATGATTTTCAAAGGACAAGTTGCTGTCTAATATAACACCCAGGTCTTTAACTGTCGAGGATGGAGTAACAGCACATCCTTCTAAATGCAGATTGTAGTCTGAGAGATTCTGTGTACAGGTTTTTGGCCCAATAAGTAATACTTCAGTCTTATCTGAATTTAATAGAAGAAAATTACTAGTCATCCAATGTTTTACTTCTTTAACACACTCTGTCAGATTGGATAATTTAGAGATTTCATCTGGTTGTGTTGAAATATATAACTGAGTATCATCGGCATAGCAGTGGAAACTAATCCCATGTTTTCTTATAATATTGCCGAGTGGCAGCATGTATATTGAAAATAGCAGAGGGCCTAACACAGATCCTTGCGGCACTCCATAGTTTACTATCGTGATCTTAGATTTTTCCCCATTTAAATAGACAAAATTGACGGTCTGATAGGTACGACCTAAACCACCGTAATGCCTGTCCCTGAATACCAGTGTAATTTTGTATTCGATCTAGGAGGATTTTATGATCTATACTAGAGTCTAGATAAAAAACTTCATTACTTGAAATAAAATAATCTGATGCACTAAAACACACATAAAATATAAGTAAAGGATAATACAAGGCTAGCCATGCATTAAAGGATTTTAATGCACGACATAGAGGCGAAGAACCACCTGACGTGAAGCGCTGCTTAAACATATAACTTAGCTAACATAGATTTTAAAATCTTGCTAATTACTTACAAAGCAACACTTCCTATAACACCAGATGTATTCGTTACATCAAAAGAAGAATGGCATCTACGCTAATATTAGTCTTTCTGTTTATCCCGAGGTTTACCGTAGTCAACCGGATCCGGGCCGTATCCAGCTGAGACCAAGGACCGGTGCCATGACACGACCACAACGCAGCCCTGAAGTATCAGCAGAGATCGAGTCAACTAGATCATCCATTGTGAAGATCTCATCAACACGACAGCCAGTGGCACAGTTCCTCAACAGACCGTCCATACCGGTGTGATGAATACGATCCTCAACTGGATGGAACTGAAATAAATACTTTGATTGTTGTGATCCTATCAGACTTACGATAGCAACCTGATTGTAACAAAGCACTGTTTGCCAGAGGAGAACTGGCCCCCCGACTAAGCCTGGTTTCTCCCAAGGTTTTTTCCTCCATTTTAACACCTGTTTGCCACCTGATGTCACCTGTTGGAGTTTAGGTTCCTTGCCGCTGTCGACTTTGGCTTGCTTAGTTGGGGACACTTGACATTTGACTTTTGACTTGACATTTGATATTCAACAGTATTCTTGACATTTATTCAACAGTGCTTTGATCTGCCTGCATTGACACTATTCTTGAAGAGCTGCTGTGCAGCAAAATTATGTACCAGTTATCAATGTAAAGCTGCTTTGATACAATCTGATTTGACTTGACTTGACATGGTTGTGCAAATGAACTAACATCATCACACTTTTAACAAACCTGATTAAAAAAAAAAAAAACACAATCTCCTTTTTTTGCATTATCATTATTTTTCTGCAACTCTGACTGCATGTGCTGAAAAAATTGAGAAACAATATTTCATAAAATTGTTTTAAATTGCCAAAAAAGTAACACCAGGTCTTTAAATAAATGCACAAAAAAATCATTAAGCTGTCATTTATGTGTATTCATAAATTCAAAGGGTAATCTAATAAATACATTTTAAGACATCTTGCAATACCAAAAGTGAACGTTTCTGTAGAATGACCCAAATATTAAATACAATCCAGTTTTGATCTCATGGACTGCTGAGCTATATGTATTTGGACCTTCTCAAATAAGAGTAAAACCTTCGAACCACAGCATGGCTTTAAAAATGACACAGGCTACATATTAGCAGACTCAATTAATAATCAAATTTTTAAGCAAACACAAATGATTTCAGAGTTGTCATTTGAGTGGATATAAACAGGCTGAAACCACTTGTGGTTTGTAGGCTATTATGAATTTTTTTATCAAGTTAAAAATAATATAGGCCTAATTCATATTTCACATTTTAGTGTAGCAATAATGTGTAAAGCTGTTTGTTGTTAGGATGAAAAAAAGTTTTGAAAGTTACATTTTCAGGCTGATTAAATTGTTAGTCTGGGACTTACTGCCTTTCTGTCTATCTATCACAACGCAGCGAGAGTTTGTGGAAAGATGTACGTTTATCCATTTTTGACATATTAGACAGACGACTAAGACAATGTGTGCATATTTCTAAATGGAATATTATTTGAAAATAGTTTAAATTGATTACTTCATAACATCAATTAGACCTAGAACTTCTTTTACCATTCTTATTCAATCCATTAATTATAATTATTAAATCCCATTAAATCATTTAAATTGAATGGCCATATTTGCACATTTCACTGCAAATGCAGTGTAAATATCACATGCTAATTAATCATACAGTCAAAAAATATAAATTTTGTGTGATTTTAATCAGTTTTAATTATGTTCACTTTGTATAATGTTCATAATCAAAGTTTGGAAAACAAACGATTGTGATGTTTCTGGTCTAAATTTAAAACATAGTAAAAATGATAATGTGAAAAATTAATTTTGTTATTCTAAACAACTCCAATGGATTTACCAAAACTATGTATTATTGCTACTGTAGC
Organism: Culter alburnus; assembly: GCA_028476615.1. Taxonomy (NCBI): domain Eukaryota; kingdom Metazoa; phylum Chordata; class Actinopteri; order Cypriniformes; family Xenocyprididae; genus Culter; species Culter alburnus. The sequence goes on from JAOTNS010000716.1 coordinate 50,662, forward strand.
TGAAGTGTAGATTTGAACTTACTTTAGGTTATTTAAAGGTCCCCTAGAACATGTTTTTAAAAGATGTAATATAAGTCTAAGGTTTCCCCTGAATGTGTCTATGAAGTTTCAGCTCAAAATACCCCATAGATTTTTTTTAATTAATTTTTTTAACTGCCTATTTGGGGCATCATTAACAATGCACTGATTTTCACTGACGCCGCCCCTTTAAGAGCGAGCTTCCTGCCACACGAGCTCTCGACTATATTACAGTGCCTTTACAAAGTTCACACAGCTAATATAACCCTCAAATGGATCTTTACAAGATGTTCGTCATGCATACTGCATGCATACATCGGATTATGTGAGTATAGTATTTATTTGGATGTTAACGTTTTATTTTGAGTGAGTTTGAGGCTGTGCTCCGTGGCTAACGGCTAATGCTACACTGTTGGAGAGATTTATAAAGAATGAAGTTGTGTTTATGGATTATACAGACTGCAAGTGTTTAAAAATGAAAATAGCGACGGCTCTGTCTCCGTGAATACAGTAAGAAACGATGGTAACTTTAACCAACAGTAGCCTACATTAGCAACATGCTAACGAAACATTTAGAAACAATTTACAAATATCACTAAAAAATCATGATATCATGGATCATGTCAGTTATTATTGCTCCATCTGCCATTTTTCGCTATTGTCCTTGCTTGCTTACCTAGTCTGATGATTCAGCTGTGCACAGATCCAGACGTTAATACTGGCTGCCTTGTCTAATGCCTTGAACATGGGCTGGCATATGCAAATATTGGGGTCGTACATATTAATGATCCCGACTGTTACGTAACAGTCGGTGTTATGTTGAGATTCGCCTGTTCTTCGGAGGTCTTTTAAACAAATGAGATTTATATAAGAAGGAGGAGGAAACAATGGAGTTTGAGACTCAGTGTATGTCATTTCCATGTACTGAACTTGTTATTCAACTATGCCAAGATAAATTCAATTTTTGAATCAAGGGCACCTTTAATAACAAGAAACACAATGTCTATTTTCATTCATCTGCAGATGTTCGTCATATACATATCAAAGGTTGAAAATTCCTAACTTAAAAAATATCAATGTTAATCTAAAAAAATATTAAATAGAGATCATTATCTTCTTATCTTATCTTATCTTATCTTATCTTATCTTATCTTATCTTATCTTATCTTATCTTATCTTATCTTAATATTAAAATCTCCCTGATAATGAAAATCACAGTTTTAATGTTGGATGCATCACTTCCTGTGTCAGCTCATCCTGGACCAATCAGTGCTCAGTAAGCACGTGTGTCAAACTCCGTTCCTGGAGTTTAGCTCCAACTCACCTGCCTGAGAGTTCGTATCCCTGAAGAGCTTGAATGTCTGGTTCAGGTGTGTTCATTTAGGTGTGGGGATAAACTCTGCAGGACAGTGGCCCTCCAGGAGCAGATCGACTGCCTGTTTTAAGGCATGTTGAACTGTTCAGACACAATTTGTTCTCCTGAGCCACATAGGCATGAATATTAGTGGGTTTCATCCTGCATCCACAAATGCTTGAACAATTTTCAAATACTTCTACACTTCTCTTTTTGTCTGCATGTCTCTTCTGCTCTTTGTGCACCATTCTAGCTTTTAGACTTCAATGTTGTCATATTATGGATGTTGTGGATCTTATGACAAATTTCTTGCTGTGTTTCTCTTTTGTAAGTGACTTTGAATAACTATCTGCTAAATAGACAAATTTACAAGCAAATATCATTCCAAGGTCTCGTGTTTCTTTGGTTGAAGGGGTTATTTCAACAGTTGATAGCTGTGATGCACCATTAGGAGATTCTGACATATTTCCTTAATATTTTATAGTCACATGATCATATGTGTGTGATGGAGCAACAGCTTCATCAACTGGTCATTCATGTGTCCATGACAGTGATAACTCTTTGCTGTATTCTCCAAAAGGGTCCATTAATCATAAAAAACACGTGAATGAATGTGATGTGCTACATTCATTTTCAAGCTAAATCTTCTCTCAAGGATGCATTGTAATTTTAGATGAGAATTTTTCTATGTGGAAGATATCAGTAAAATATCCTTTTAAAGCAAAATAAGATTTTTTTTATGTATAGGGTTTTGACCTTTTTAGCATTTTAGGCCCGGATAGTGCTTATATTAAGCCAGGATTAGACCAGGACATTTAAGTGGCTTTTATAAACATGCCTTAGCAAAAAAAAAAAAAAAAACTTAAATAATGGCACTCAAAACAACTCAAACACGTGTTTTGTCCGGGATTAGATTAAGCCTTGTCTGTGAAACATGGGGGTTATTTATGTAAATTTACGTTCAAAACCTATAACACTGAATAAGTCAGCAATTTGCAACATTTTTACAATAATATCATGCTGAAGTATATTCTAAAAAAAAGAGAAAAAAAAAATTCTATTAGTGAAGTTAATAAACGTAATTTCGGGAGGAGTACGCCCATCTAATCTTCCAATTAATACCAAGGTGTAAAACCAGCATCTTTCCTCTTCCTGTTGTTAGTTCTTTTGGCATCCCTCCTCCTCCCCTTCTCCTCCTTTTGTACTAATTTTGCCTGTTATAGGGGGGCAATCGGAGCTCGAGTAGGATATTCTTTCCGAGCCCCTCTATAGCAGACAGCAAGCCAAATCTGTTTACCACTTACGCTAAGATTATATGGGCACATGAACTCGTGAAAAGCAATTAAATGCAGCTGAACACCTACACAAGTGTTAGTTTTTTTCCCTCAATCTCTGGGACACATTTCTCAATATTTGGGTCATTTCTTCAAAACTCTTCACACAGTTCTTCTAACCAACTTTCATCTTCACAGCAGTTAATTTCACATTCAGAATACAGTAAAACTACCAAAACACTTCATTCAGTCTCAAATCAAGTCTTCACCAACAAACACACTGTCACTCATAAAACACAAACAACAGGGAGAATTATAGAATATTTTCTGCTGTAAAGAATTAATTTTCAAACAAGAGTGACAATCTCTGCTTATAATTCATTGCAGTTGTTGTTACATGATCCATGTTTGTTACTGTACAAAATTATTCCTAAGATTCCCATTTTGTAAGAAATGAAAGACTAACTGCTATACTTCTATTTTTTTTTTTTTTTTTTTTTTAGATTCAGAATAGTTTCAATATGGTATTACTGAAAAAAAAAAAAATCTAATTTCTGGCTTATTCATTCATTTTTGTTAGGTTTTGAACATACATTAAACTGTTTTGAAAAGAGTATAAGCATGTGCAAATTGTCCTGTATAATACATAAGGCTTTGGTGGTGTTCACGTAAATTGAAGGATGTCGACAGTAAATGTATTTTGTGCCAAAGTAATGATAAATGATTTTTATCCACATAGACTGATGCTGTGATCACAGTTTTGAAAAAAGTGACCATGTGTCTCAGCACATCAGTTTTAAATCAGTTTTTTTTAATGTAAAAATGGGTGTTCACCACAGAAAAAAAAATCATCATACAGTATTTACATTGATTATATGATTATCATTAAAATATTACAAATATAAAATTATTATATAAATTTGATAATTAAAAAAAAAACAATTATTTTGGTTAAATTCTGCATTTTTTTTAATTAACATTATAATGACAGTGTTGTTTATAAACCAAATGTTTATTTAAACAAATTGAAAAAAATAAGTTTATCAAATATATAAACAGAAAATTATAGTTTGTCACCAAACGTGTTTTTACCTCCAGTAAATACGGAAGTATCAGATTCAAACTTTGTCCTGTTTTACCAGTACATTTTTATCATGACTTGCATAGTTTCATTGCGTGAGACTGAACATCAACCTTTTGTTCCAGACATTCACATGATTCATGTTTGTGCTGCAAATAATGTTTCTAAAGTTAATCATCAGTCAATAATAACATTAACAGGAATGAGGATATGTGAGGGGGTTTTCCTGAGTACTGAAACCATAAAACTGACAGTTTTCTTGTTCTTAAAGATTTTGTCATGTTGATCTTTCTGCAGGGGAAATTGTTAAATATAATTGATAGTCAATACAGCAAAAAATATAGTCTCAACAGCTTTTCCCTTTTTTTCATTTGAAGTTGAATTACTGACAAAGTTTTAATATTACATATTACAATCTTCATGTGAGAAAGTTGTGTGATTTTGGGATGATGTTTCACCATGTCTAATCAGAAGAAGCTTGTGCATTCAGTGCAGCATAAGCTGTGTTTGGGTTTGTTATGTGTGTTATTTAAGTGGAAATATATTTGTGCATTTGTGTAGAGACGACTTGTGAGATTCTTGTCTCATGTTTGTCTTCATGTATTGTCAGACCACATCTGTGAGAAAATGGGTTCATGAGGATCATCAGTGGATGAATTAATGGATGTTTGTGTTTCTGCTTATGAGCTTCAGTCATTTTTTAAAATATATAGGGCCTTTACACCCAGGGCCACCGCCATCCATAGCCTTATGAAAACGGTGAACAGTAAGTCGTTCATCTAAGCCTGTTAATATAGAGAAGTATAGCAAAGTCATTTGGTTACACTTTATTTTACATATAGATGTCTTCAGGCCAGGACTGTAATAAAACATCTGAAGTCTGGGGCAGATCAGACATTGTTTGCCCAAGTTACAACAACTTCCTGTTTCCTGGTGAAACATCAAACTTTGTCAGTCCGCCATGGACACGCCCTTCAGCAAACTCTAGATATTTTATAAATACATCTCAGATTGTTCATCTTGAAAAGGTGGATTCTGGAATCCACGGCTGCTTCAATATATATATCTTTTTATTACTTACTAAATATTAAATTATTTGAATGACTTCTTCAATGTATGTTAAAGCATTTATTTTCCTTTTTAAACACTAGAAAATCATTTTGAATATTGTCTGTACCTCTCACTGAGAGAAAAGAACATGTTATCAGTATGTTTGGAAACTTTCCTGTTTATAGTTGGTACAGTATGTGTGCTAAGTGTTCTGTGCAGGACCAAAAACACGTTGCTCTTTGTTTACGTCCTTGATGCAACCAAAAATAGCAACAGAACTATAGGTTTAAAAGACATGTACAAACAATAAAAAAAAAAATGAGAAGAGATGTAGGTGTAAAACAAGTTTTTTTTTTGTTTGTTTTTTTAAAATGAGGAGTTAGCTAATTTTATTACAGTGCATTGGTTATGCGTGATGCGCTATAAATTATTGCTGGGCAAATTAAAATATTATTTAATTCTAAAAGTAGCCTCCTCATCATCATTCAGATCATCGCAGAAGGGGCTTGAGATTGAAACTTTGTATTGCTAACATTTCTCATGTTATTTGTGGCGAGGGGGGCGTGGTTCAGCGAAGTCTGCAGTGGGAGAGAGAGTCGGGAGACGCATGGTGAGTGAGTGGGTTAAATGCAAATCACGAACACCTGTTTCTTGTTCCAGTAATTGGCGCGGAGACAGGATAAAACGCCAGGGGCACGTTCAAGCTCAAACCGGTGCGCAACGTTTTGCTACGTTTTCCGGGTTGAACGACATGTTTCCTGGAAACAGTGTGCAACGGTGTGCAACAGGTTTGAAATACGTTTTCTCTTGTTTGGTGGGTGTGTCAGAAATGTCAGCCCAATCAGTGGCAAGATGTATATAAACCACGCGGTAATAAAGAGACAGCTCGCACAATGTGTATTAATGTAACAGAAAAATACTTTTGTATTGTGAAGTGACACTTTCATAAACTTTTCTATACTCCTCTGATTATATAATGGTAAATATTACAATATCATAGCACAACAACAGTGATCAGCATAATGATAAGCCTAATACAATACAATAAACCCATGAACTGTTCGCGGACAGATCACCTGAAATGTTTGTCTTTTCATGCTGAAATGCAAGGCAAGTGTTGTATCACAATAATTAGAAGTTTCCACAAATGACTTCACTTGATTTGGGATGTTCTGTTTTATTCTGGACGGCAAGGGCAGTGACTGTAACATCAAGTGTATTTTGTAGTATTAAACACGTATTTACACCGACTGCAGGCTCCGAAAATTCTTCAAAAAGAACACAAAGAATGGCCTTCTCAGCTTCCATAGCTGCAACTCCTGCGTCATCAGAACGGGGTGTTCAACGCACCACCGGTTTCCGTTTAAAAAACGTTTTGCAACGTTTTGTCGGGGCTGAACGCAGTGCTGGAGTGTGTAAGAGAGAGAGGGACTACTGACTGAGAACCTTTGGATTGATCAGGAGATCATTTACTGGAGTGAAGCCCGTCTGTGGATGTGGATTATTTTTATTTATTGGAGACTTGTTATATGAAATAAAAGCTCAGTCAGTAGTCAAAGCCGACCCTGTCCTCTTCCTTCCCTACGAACTTGAAGTTAAATATATTACACTTTTGCTTTCTTAAAATGAATTGGTTGTTGAATTCCTCATTTGAGTCACTATGCTAAACACTGTGTACAGTATGTAGGTGTTACGACCCACTCGTTATAAGCCGCAACATAAAAGAGGGATTAGACCACGAAGTCAAATTTCCAGAAAAAGATTTATTAAGTCCAACAAATTATACAAACGAAAACAATAAACAGAAAAAGTCTAGGGGTGTATCAGAAAGTAAAGAATAACAAAGGAATTATGCTACATGCCAGGTCAACACAAAAATGAGCCACCCCCGAGGAAAGCTCCCCAGAAAGTGCCTCCCGTCTAGAAATTCAGCGCCATTTTATACTGTTGGTAATTAGTGGGTATGAACCAATTAGGAGCCCCGCATATTACACCAGTAGGTTTAGGCTGGGGACGTCACAGTAGGACTCACCCCAAACCTAGTGTGCATGTACACAATTCTGCATATAGGTGCTGTGTAATGTACTAAGTCACATGATCTGATTTTCCGAAAAGTAGGTGGAGCACAGTGTTTTGTTTTAGCTTATTTGTTTTTCATTGGTCCTCAAATAAAATACCCATCCTTGGTATCTGAAACTAATTATTTAATAATATACTGATATAAGGTAGGTGGCACTATTGCACATCTTCTGAAAGACTCTCTGGATCAAAACACAGGCAAAGAAGAAGCAGAAACAAGTGATGAAAGCATTGCCACATATGTAAAATAAAGTGATCATCAAACATTAAACAGCATATAAATCAAACTGTTATGGGGTGACTGAGACGAGAAACATGCAGATCCATGTGCAAAGCTTTAGGACAACAGTTTACAGACAGCCTCTGTGGCTGAATCAGGACTGGACCAAATCAGGAGTTCACAGACAGCCTCTGTGGCTGGGTTAGGACAGGATGAAAGTTTACAGACACCTCTATAGCTGTGACAGGACAAGAAGAGAGTTCACAGACGGCCTCCATAGCCGTGACAGGACAGGTAGAAAGCTGATAAGTGGAAACCAATGACACCTCTGGAGGTTCTACAGCAGTAAGATTGGGAAACAGGGAGGATTCAGTAATGATTTCTTCGACCACACAAACTTTTGCACTTTGCATCATTGGAGAACTAGGTTTGTGAATTTTTAGCCATTGCAAACTTTTCTGATCTACCGGACTGTCTCTTGACAGATTTTTTTTTGTGATGGCATTAATCAGCCTCTACAATCTGAGCTTAGATGCAAGGGTTATTCATCACGGAGTTGTTTTTTTGGATTTTGCTTTGTTGACTCTCTATTCACTGTGGGTATCACGCTTACATAATGGTGGCGACAGCAGAGCCCGTTGGCAAAATGCCAGCGATGATAATGACCCGTCAAGTCTCAGCTGATCGTCATGAGCCAAGTCAAGTTACAGTTGATCTTTCATGAATCAAGTCAAATCACTGCTAATCTTCATGAACGTTGTCCAGAATCATGTTACATCTCCACTGATCGTCCAGAGTCATGTTAGAGCAGACCTTCCAGAGCCTCGTCGCATCTCAACAGATCTTCCAGAGCCCTAGACTAGAACTGGAAGAACAAACTAGGACTGGGAATAGGCTCCGTAAAGTAGCTATGCTGAACAGCATAAACGCTCAACAATACTCAGCAGTGAGAGTGAGGAAGTGCATGGCTTATGTAGGATGTGTGATTGGCTGCAGATGTGTGTGTAATCAGTGCAGTGGATGATGGGAAATGTAGTCCGGAGTGAAGTGCAAAAGTTAGTGTGGCGCAAGAGTCCATACAAAACAGAACTGGGATCGTGACACAAACTGCCTTATGTTACTGAATAAAACGTCAACCCAGGATAGGACTTTGAAGCGTTAGAGGTGCTGATGGGCTTGATCTTTTTCATTTCATTATCATTTTGAATTCGATCCAGATTAAGTTAACAAAAACACAATTTTCTCAGCATTTTGCTTAAAACATGAAACTGGCTGAATCTGGCTTGTTTGTTTGAAAGCAGAGGCTCTGTTCTTTATTTTGACATTGTGTGTTATTGTGTATATTGCATATGCAACAAAATACTCTTTGGGCCATGAAAGTTTAGTGAAAATGTTGTGAAAACATGCTGTTGCAGTCTGGGAAAAATTAAAAAAAAAAAAACAATTTAAAAAGAGTTAAACAATTTTAAGAATTTTAGAACTGAACACTGTAGCCTTGTTTCCAATCTGACAGTTTCCTGATGAAAAAAGACTGTGAAAGGTGAACATTCCACGTTACAGGAAACGCTGACAAGGATAAAGGTGTGAAAAATTTGGCCACTATCACTCGAGTCAAAGGTTCTACAGAGTTCTACATCAGCTGAAGCAGAAGCATTGATAAGACAGGTAAGTGAAAGATTTCAGAGAGAAAAATATCAGCCCCAATATAAGTTTCTTATATAAATCGATAAAGTTGCATGAATGTCTTTGGTTGCAAAATTAATAAGATATTACAAAAAAAAAAAAAATCACTTTTGTACTCTAGACATCAGTGGTCGCCAACTCGATTGTGTCAACTGGTATGAGACTGTTTCTGTAGATCCTGTAAATAGAAAAATAGAATAGGAAAAAAATAAATAAAATAAAACTACAATCTGCAAACACAAGAACTATTATTTACGGATGGCCGTGTTTTATTTACTTGTTGCCTGTATACAGACCTGTTTTTTACAAAACAGTTTCCTGTTTTTTTGGGCTTTCTTAATCCGACTAGAAAAATAAAAAATACTTTGTGTCTTTGACCAGAACACCATCAATTAACGTATCGTCGCAATTATGCAGTGACATTATCTCACATTTGGACATATTTAACTTTAACCCAGAAGCATACGAGAACATTTTAACAATCTGAATGGCACTAGAGATTTGACTTTTATCCTTTAAAAACAGAGTGGTGTCATCAGCCAGCTGCAAGACTTTGATTTCCCTATCGAAGATGGAGATACCTTTTAAGTTCTGATTGTGCATAATACTCAATGATATTAGCTCAGTAACCAAAAAAAAAGAAAAAAGAGTGAAATCGGGCAACCCTATCTGACACCACACTTTATAGCAAATCTTTGGGAGGTGTGCATATTGACTATGACAGATCAAATAATTCCTTTATTAAACATTTCAATTATGTACAATATCTTTTATTTCGAATATATACAAATGTCATTTATATATTTTAGTTTGTCTAGAGATTTAAAGCACCGTTTTTGGAGAGTGCGTCTAGTACGTCAGAACAAGCATTTGATTTAATCTGGAAATGAAGCAAAATAACTGAAAAAAAAAAAAGAGAATTAGTCCTCTAATGCCTTGTCCGTAATTTATAGCAGAAATTCTAGCATTAATTCGATCTCAAATGGATTAATTTAAAGAAGTTATTACTCCACCACCTGCGTGACGTCATTCACCAACGTGGTTGCACGACAGGTTTGCGACAACACGGTTTCGGGAAACAGTCATGACTAGCTAGTTTTGTTCAATAATGCATTGTACTATGGTATATTTTAGCAGCGAGTTACATCGTTGTTCGGGAAACGCACCCCTGGTAAATTCAAGATTAGTTTGAGCAAACTCTGTTTTTTCGGGTTTATGAAGGTGGATTGGTTTTTAGCGGGGTTCATTCCTATGGTAATTTACACTACACGAACTAGACTGCTCCGGAGCACGATTTATTCTGGGTTAGAGATCACAAACCCAAACTCAAACAATCAGCTGTGAGTAAAGTGACACGTATCTGATGCAATAAAGCCACTCCCCCTGTATCTGGCTCCAAATTAAATCAGTTTATAGTGAAAACATTTTTTTCAAATGACAAAATTGCTCAACATTTGCTGTTAATTATTCATTATATTTATATTTATATTAAATAAATTAAAATTATGAATAATTCATGGTATATTCATATAATAAACTTTGCTGTTAAATTAAAATAAATATAATACATGCATAATATCTAAAGCTTTTAAACAGATTAAGCTTACATGTATTCTTTTGAGCTCTTTGTGAAACTATATTAATTATTAGGCACATTTCTTTGATTCACATGCATTGATATAGTCAGATATTTTCTATCAGCTGCCTTTTCAAACTTTCACTGCATCAGTGTTTATTCCTGCTTTGTAAATTGCAAATTTGTTTAATTTCATATTTTTCATAACGATCTCTTAATCTTCGGAAGAGACATGAATTGCGTGGCTCTCTCGCCAGAAGTGACTGATGTTGAAACTTGACGTTGATCAAACTGACGTTCTCCTTGTTCTGTGCAACTGGCTGTTTGCTGCACGTGTCACACTTTCAGGTGCACACGCTTTGCAAACTCTGGATTAAACCTGAGTTGACAGAGAAAGTTTATACCAAGCGTTGTGCAACAGTCCACAGGGCTGCGTTTCCCAAAAGCATCGTATGCCTAAGTTAATCGTAGCTCTATTGGTGGCAATGAAGCTACGATCAATTTAGGCTTATGATGCTTTTGGGAAACACAGCCCAGAACAAAACCTGCAGCGTTGCAGGTTAGCCGTGGAGTGTAAATTACTATGGTGATGAACACCGCTAAAAGCCAAAGTCACTTTCATGGTAGCTAAAACCCAGGATTGGTGCAAACTAATCTGAAACTTGCCTGGCTAGCCAGCGAATCCAGCTTCATGATACAGGCCCCTAATCCTGGCTTAATTTAAACCCTGTCTGTGAAACCAGACCATAGAGTCATTATTCAGCTTTTCAGTTAAATTATTCAGTGACCTTATTTGATCATTTCCAGCACAGATAAATCCATACATTTTACTGAATATTAATTGTTTAAGCCCCACTGATCAAGACAAAGGGAGAAAAAAAAAAAAAAAACTCTGAAGTGGAAGTAGTAGTATTGGGGGAAGCAGTCCTCAATCCTAGACCATTTCTTTATGACTACAGTCACAATCCTTAAATTCAAATATGAATTGCAATTCTGAATCCTGTTTGCTAACTCAGTTCAAATTAACTTCAAATTCAATAGTTGTCTGAATAGTAGTAATAATAATAAAAACATGAAATCTGTCAGGTGAGTAACCACTGTTTCTGTGTGTTTAGTATGGATACAGTGGGAGTGAATTCAATTGAAACAGCGGCTCTAGGGAGACCCTTCCAGCTGGGGATGCTGTATGACTGCAGGAGAGATGCTCTAATACCAGGTACAAACAATCAAGTCAAGCTTTAGGAGTGTGAAAAGGTCATTTTTGAATGGAAATCAAAAAAAAAAGAAGAAATTAAGTCACATTGTATCCATAACAGTAAACACTCAATGACAAATAATAAATTGCAGAATAAATCTGTGACTAGCACAAGTGAAATGGTGCCCTAGACATTGTTTGCTTTGTTTCCTCTAAAAACCTGCTGAATACAGTATTATTGGTAGGCTGCGAAACTGTAATCTGAAATCTGATCAAAAATAAGACGTGATGCTATTTTGACAAGGAATCAGTTTTTCTTTTTTCTAAAATATTAACCTTATAGAGGAGAAAGTGTTACATAGACCAGTGTTTTTGAACAAATCAGTTTACTAAGGCAAGGCAAGGCAAGGCAATTTTATTTGTATAGCACATTTCATACACAATGGTAATTCAAAGTCCTTTACATAAAGAAGAATAATAAAAATAGAACAAAAGGAATAGAAATAACAGTAAAAACAGAGAATTTTGCTATCTGGATGAGTGAGCTAGGAAGTCTTAGGGAGATTTTTGTTGTTGTTGTTGTTGTTGTTGTCATCCGTCAGAGTGGATCTAAACGGATCTATCCATCAGAGCAGATCTGAATGGATCTTCCTCACACGACAGGACTGCTACCTGTTAAGGCACTTCAAACTGATAAACAAAGTTTCAATCTCCCCTTTTGCCAAGACACCTCAAACTGCACCACACAGCCCTAATCCCCCTTCCGGAGATATCTTATCTATGCAACGCAGTTCAAATTTCCCCTTTGGAAAGTGTCCTGACTGTAATCCAGAGATATCTTAACCATGCACTTCAGCTCAAATTTCCCCATGGTTTGTCCCTTTATCCAAATTTACCAAATTTTAACCTAATCACCAATGCTTTCTTCCTAATTCTCCCAGCTCTTTCAACCAGACAGCAATATTTAAAATGCATTAAAAGTCAGAATAGCAAGATGATACATAAAAGATATAAAATACATTAAAAATGAAATAAAAACAGGAAAAGGAATAAAAAGAATAAAAAGATAATAATGCAAACAGTTCGGACATAGCACAGTGCTCAATCAGCAAATGCATAGGTAAAAAGATGTGTTTTGAGTCTGGATTTGAATGTGGCTACTGTTGGAGCACACCTGATCTCTTCTGGAAGCTGGTTCCAGCTGCGGCTGGCGTAACTTCTAAAAGCAGACTCTCCCTGCTTTGAGTGAACCCTTGGTATTTCTAAGTGACTTGATCCTGATGATCTGAGTGATCTGTTAGGTTTATATTCTATGAGCATATCTGCAATGTATTGAGGTCCTAGGCCATTGAGTGATTTATAAACAAGTAACAGTACTTTAAAATCAATTCTAAATGCAACTGGAAGCCAGTGCAAGGACCTGAGGACTGGTGTGATGTGTTCATGTTTTCTGGTTCTGCTCAGAATCCTGGCAGCAGCGTTCTGTACGAGCTGCAGCTGTCTTATGGTCTTTTTGGGAAGGCCCATTACAATAATCCACCCTGCTGGTGATGAAAGCATGAACAAGTTTCTCTAAGTCTTGACTGGAGACAAAGCATCTAATTCTTGCAATATTTTTTAGATGATAATATGCTGATTTAGTTACTGTCTTTACATGGCTACTGAAACTCAGGTCTGACTCCAAAATCACACCAAGATTCCTGACTTGATTTTTAATTGTTTGACCCCTAGAGTGAAGGTACGTGTTCACTTTGAGAACTTCATCTTTGTTTCCAAACGCAATGATTTCAGTTTTGTCTTTGTTTAACTGAAGGATGTTTAGGCACATCCAATTTTTAATTTCATCAATGCATTGGCACAGGGAGTCAATGGGGCTGTAGTCGTTAGGTGAGAGGGCTAGGTAAATCTGGGTGTCATCTGCATAGCTGTGATATGCAATTTGGTTCTTTCTCATTATTTGGCTCAGGGGCAGCATATATAGGTTGAACAGGAGGGGTGCAAGAATTGAACCTTGAGGGACTCCGCATGTCATGGATGTCCACTCAGACTTATGGTCACCGATACTCACATAATAACCTCTCCCTTCTAAGTATGGCCTGAACCATTTAAGGACCATCCCAGAAAGCCCAACCCAGTTTTCCAGCCTGTCAAGAAGTATGTTGTGATCAACAGTGTCAAATGCAGCACTGAGGTCGAGAAGAACCAGCACTGATAATTTACCTGAATCTGTGTTTAGGCGAATATCATTTATTATCTTTATGAGGGCTGTCTCTGTGCTGTGATGCAGTCGGAAACCAGATTGAAAGTTGTCAAAATATCCATTCAAGCTTAAGAACTTGTTCAGCTGATTGAAAACAACTTTTTCAATGATCTTGCCTATGAAAGGAAGATTTGAGATTGGTCTGTAGTTGCTCAATATGGTGTTATCCAGATTGCTCTTTTTCAGGAGGGCTTAACAACTGCAGTTTTTAGGGATTTTGGAAAAGTCCCAGAGAGAAGTGAGGCATTTACCACTTCTAGGAGATCTGCTTCTAAACAGTTAAACACGCTTTTGAAAAAAGATGTGGGAAGTGTGTCAAGGGCGCAGGTTGATGTTTTAAGGTGCTGTACTGTTTCTTCCAAAATTTTACCATCAATTGCTTCGAAAACAGACATAATAGCTACTTTCTAATCATTACTAAATGATTAGTTAGACCCTTTCCACACAATAATCCCAGTAAATGACCATAGAAATTACCAGACTGACTTTACCAGCAAATACACAAATGTGCTGTTCACACAAGCAATGGTGTTCTGGCTTTTTACCATTACACACCGTTCACATATCAGCACCAAAATACTGTTAAATTCTGTGATGTCAGTCATTGGAAGCAGAAATCTTTAAATGCTGTGCTGTTGTCTTAATTCGCCCACTTTAGTTTTACTGTTAAAAAAAATTAATAAATTTGACTTCTGACTCTGACAGGTGTAAGAGATAGATCCCACAGAACATGATTTGCTCTTAATAAACACAAGATGCTCATAACAGAAAAATGAAAAAGGCTGGGTCTCAAGTGAAACACTGAAAAAGCTGCAAGACGCAGCACAATGGTCAAAGATGTCTATCTAGTGCATATTTGCATAGAATTTTTTTTTTTAAAGCAGCAGAGCTTACAGTAAACTGCATGGAGAAATTGAGTCTTTTTCTTCTTCTTCTTTACTTTACACATTCTGAATTTCTAATACCTTAAGCAATTGTACTAATGCAGGTCTTATCATTGCTATATATTGTTTTTATCTGTCTGTGCCCCACTCCTGTCCAGCCAGACATTTCCATACCTCTGCTGCTTGGATTAAAACCATCACTTTGTAACTGGCTCCCTGACTTTAACAAATAGGCCACAGACTGTTAAAGCCTATGGGATTTCATGTTCATCTGTCATCTTTAATATCTGCTACCCCCAGGGATGTCCTGAGCCCCTGCTGTACACACTATTAACACATGACTGCTCGGTAAATATCTAGGCAATCATATTGTGAAGTTTGCAGATGACACGGCTATGGTGGGATTAATATCCCATAATTCTGATTCCTGCCTCCTTCTTCCAGTACATAAATGAACTGTGATACATTGGTGCCGAAACCCAGGAGGAAGGAGGGACATGCTGATGGAGAGCCCTCGATACTGAGGGGGATCGCGGTGCTGTGGAGGTCAGGCAGCGCGGAAGATTGAAGACTGTAAGTGGCTGCCCGAGGCAGTGGTGTTGGAGCAAGCATACAACGGGTGGGATGAAGAGCTCACTACTCGTTACTGATTTGATTCACCATTTCAATTCCTCCGCCACAAGCTCTCTGACTCTCCGCCTCCCAGCACAACCACTGAGCTGAGAGTGAATAATCCACCAAGATATTCGGGTGAGCCCACTGAATGTAAAGCCTTCCTGACGCAATCTGAAGCTGTCTTTTCTCTCCAGCCCACTACTTTTGCAACCAACCGAGCAAGGGTTGCATTTGTTATGTCTCTGCTGACAGGAAGAGTGCGGGACTGGGCCACGGCGGTCTGGGAGGCGGAGGCTGTATGCTGTCTTTCACTTCGTTTTGGGAGGAGATGATAAAGGCGTTTGACCGTTTGTATTCTCTGTCCACACTTGAGCGCGAGGCTCTTGAAAAGCATCTTTCTGAGAGTCTTGCTGCTGGGACCATTGTCGCCGACCGGTGATGTCAACCTCAATGACATTTTGATCTTTTCACCCTCGCTCCAAGTACACGTTCAGCATGTTCGCCTGAGAAATGCGGTCTTCCATGTTCGGTCTGTTTCTTTCCTTGGCTCAGTGGTGTCTGCTGATGGTATCAGCATGTTTCTGTTTCAGTTTGTTTTATTTATAGAGCACAATTAAAACAACACCAGGTTGACCAATGTGCTATTCCAAGCTATTCCAGCGCTTCGGAGCCACTACTGAAAATGCCCGGTCACCACTCATCTTTAATCTAGTTCTAGGGACATCTAGAATCATCTGGTTTGATGACCTTAGGTTCCTTTGAGGTTTATACAGATGCAGAAGATCACTTAAATAAGATGGAGCCAAATTGTGTAGAACTTTATAAACTAAAATAAGTAATTTAAAATCAACTCTGTAGTGAATTGGAAGCCAATGTAAAGTAGCTAAAATGGGTGTTATATGTTGATGTTTACGAACACCCTTCAGCAATCCAGCAGCAGGAATTTTGCACCAACTGCAGACGAGTTAACAGTAATTGGCTCACACCTGCATACAAGGAATTACAGTAGTCCAATCTTACAAAAATAAAATGATGAA
The DNA here is from genome assembly GCA_028476615.1 of Culter alburnus. Taxonomy (NCBI): domain Eukaryota; kingdom Metazoa; phylum Chordata; class Actinopteri; order Cypriniformes; family Xenocyprididae; genus Culter; species Culter alburnus. Next base: position 66,988 of record JAOTNS010000716.1, read on the forward strand.
TACATTTTACAAAAATAGCATGGATCCTGCCAAGGTTTGCCCGGTGATGGAATGGCCTATTCCTGATTCACGAACGGCACTCCAACGTTTTTTGGGGTTTGCTAATTTTATCGTCGGTTTATTGCTAATTTCAATCAAATTGCCGCACCTCTAACCGCTCTCACCTCTTCCAAGAGGCGTTTCATCTGGACCGAAGCCGCTCAGCGCATTTAAGAAACTGAAGGAATTGTTTTCTACGGCTCCTATTCTCGTTACACCTGACCCTGGGAGACAATTCATTGTTGAGGTTGATGCCTCTTTCCATCGACAAGAAGGTGCACCCGTGTGCTTACTTCTCTCACCGCCTCTCACCTGCTGAACGTAATTACAATATTGGCAATCGCGAGCTTCTTGCCATCCATCTAGCTTTAGGTGAGTGGCGCCACTGGCTAGAAGGTTCCTCTGTTCCGTTCATTGTGTAGACGGATCATAGGAACCTTGAATAGATTCAAACTGCTAAGCGCCTTAATGCTCGTCAGGCTCAATGGGCCCTTTTTTTTTTTTGGCCGCTTTGATTTCACTATTACTTATCAGCCTGGTTCTAAGAATATTAAGCCTGACGCTCTCTCTCGTCAATTTGGTACCTCGAAGAGCGCATCCTCCACAGAACCTATATTACCTGAGGGTTGTGTGGTGGGGGGTGTGACTTGGGGTATCGAGAGACAGGTCAAGGCAGCCTTAACCGATGTTGTTATTCCTCATCAGTGTCCTCCAGGGCCATTGTTCGTTCCTCAGTCCGTACGTCCCATGGTTCTCCATTGGGGACATTCATCCAAATTAGTAATTCACCCAGGATTAGAGGTACACTCTTTTTAGTGGCCTTCTATGGCTCGTGACATTCGTTGTTTTATTGCCTCATGTGACATCTGTGCCCAGACTAAGTCTAGAAATTCACCGCCCGCTGGGCTTCTTAGACCCCTACCTATTCCGTCCCATCCATGGTCCCATATCGCCATGGACTTTGTGACTGGTCTTCTGTCTTCAGCCAATTACACGGTAATTCTACAGTCGTAGACCAGTTTTCTAAAGCAGCCCACTTCATTCCGTTATGTAAACTCCCCTCTGCTAAGGAGACTGTCCAAATTGTCATAGAGAACGTTTTTCGTCTTCATGGTCTCCCTTCGGACATTGTTTCGGACAGGGGTCCTCAATTTGCTTCTCAGTTCTGGAGTGAGTTCTGCCGGCAGATTGGTGCTTCCGCCAGTCTGTCGTCGGGCTTCCATCCCTAAACTAATGTTCAAGCCGAACATACAAATCAAATTTTACGTCGCATGCTCCGTACTTTGGCCTTTCTTAATCCTGCATCGTGGGGCGAGCAATTGCCGTGGGTTAAATTTGTGCACAATTCTCTTCCCTTCTCTGCCATTGGCTTATCCCCTTTTCAATCGTCTCTCGGCTATCAGCATAAAACACTTTATGAATTAATATCGTACATGACCAATCATATGAATGTTTTGGTGCTGCATACAAACGTGCCATAAACCACCACACAAAAACTCAAAAAGGAGATATCAAGCCGAAATATCGCTCTCTGTTTGTTAAAGAAAATAAAATAAAGTTTGTTAACTGGTAGACTACAACTCACCTCCCAATAGCAGCACTTTTCTCCGGTTCTTTCAGGATCGTCATTAGATTAGCCGGTTGTTGTCGCCATCACGGTCAGTCTGCGATGTCACTTGATTGAACTGGTCAGAATTCCCAAGATTGAGCGATGTATTGCGCTTTCAGTGTTTTATTAAATAAATTATACATTTCGACAATATTAATTCACCTGAAATCCCCTGAGTGACTGAGCGAGGGGATTCAGACGAGGGCCGTGACGTCAGCAGCTCTGATTGGCTGAAGGCAGTGAGCAACAAAATTTGATTGGTCACAGACAGAGTTGAAGAGACATTTGAATTCCGATAAGTTTAATAACTCAACATATGTTTTTCACATGTAGCGTTACTTGTGCTGCTGGTGTGTTATTCAATATAGATTTGTGTGTACGATTGTAAAATGATTCTGCCAGTTTAAACTTAATAAACATTTACTCATATTTGGAAATTATATAGACTACACTGTATATACTAAATGGGCTTGTAATGCATTCATACTGAAATAAATAAGCACAAGTAATATAATGAAATCCAAGGATGAAGAAGTAAACTTAAAAAATATACTCAAATTTAACATTAGATACACTACAACTTCAGGATATTAAATAATGTATTTTTAAATATACTTTCAGTGCATTGATACAATGATCATTTTCAGCGAACAGTTAAAATATACCTCAAATATATATTTTTATAAAGTGCAAATAAATACACTTTTAAATATAAACTGAACTACACTTCAAGTATAATTTTCTAAAATTTTTTTTAGGAAATATACTAAATTATAATTATTTTAAAGTGTGTTAAAAGTTGTATTGTGAAAATATGATACTAATAAACTTTTTATATATATTTAAAGTTAGTACATTTTTTGTTAGTATATTTAATTTTCAATGTACAATTGAAAAAGGGAATATATTTAAAATACATTAAAGTATACTTTTTTCACTAGGGTTTGTAATTAATCTCAAATGCATCAAAGATTAAGTTCATATTAAATGCAACATTTTAATTATTTTTTTAAACCACTTAAGGGGACTTTAATACAACTTTATATTTACCTTCGGAATTGTTTTTAGTGTCTTTAAAACATAGTTAAAGTGCACTGCTCATTGTACTGACAAGCAATTAATATGAACTAAAATATACTTTAATGTCAGTTAACAATACACCTAAGTGTGTTATGACCACCAGTTGGAGTGCCACCAGCCTCTCTGTCAGTCCTGTCATGGCCAAGAGGGCTGTCTTCTCCTTCTATGCTTTGGCGGTTTTGCGTGCCTGGATGATGCACTCAAGCTCTCTTGACCATGGACCAGTCTACCAGCCTGTGCCCGCTGTCGTTCCAGAGCAGCTTGAGCCCGCTGCCATCCGAGAGCTGCCAACTCTCTCTTTTGTATTCAAGTTATGCAGGAAGTGTAAACTGGTGTCGCATCAATTACACTTTTTCTGTAAGCTGAATAGCATATATTGAATACAGAAGCGGTCTGGTGGAAGCTTGACATTTGATTTCATAACCTGTTTAAATATGGATTTATTTATGATGGATGGATGTGGATGGAAGCTTTTTCTTCAGCTCATACTCATGAACCCTATTCACTGCCATTATAAAGCTTGGATGCATCAGGATATTTTCCCTGACATCTGCGCATGCAATAAGTGGACGGGCAATATGCTAATGTTTCTTTGTGACATCACAATGAAACGGCTTGGGATTCATTTTACAAACGACTCGTTTAATTGACTCTGAGTCAGCTCTTACATTTTTGAGACAGTAACTTTCAGATTTAAAACTTTGCAGGATGTTTTCATTTACTTAGAGCTATGTTACACACTACATGAAAGATAATTTTAAAAAGTCCATAATAGGGGCACTAATATTTGGTGTATAGATATAAATAATGGTTGTACTGTATTAAACAGGAATCACACTGTGGGATCCAGAGAAGCTACAGCAGAGTTTACGAGTCCGTCCCCAAATTAACACAGATTTCAAAGTCACAGCTTCAGACTCCATTCAGGAAAAATCCAACTTACTGAACATTGATGGCTCTCTGAAACTGAGTATTTTAGGTGGACTCATCAATGTTGAAGGATCAGCCAAATATCTCAACGACACCAAGAAGTCTTTCAAACAGCAGAGACTGACCCTACATTATCATTCAACCAGCAGGTTTGAAGAACTGAGCATGAATCACTTGGCATCTGCAAAGATAGTTCATCGTGAGGTGCTTTATAATGACACAGCGACACACGTGGTGACAGCAGTGCTGTATGGAGCAGACGCCTGCTTTGTGTTTGATAGAGAGGTTTCATCAGATGAGGAAATAAAGATAGTTGAAGGAGAAGCAAAAGTGGCCCTTGAGAAGCTCAAATTAATTTCAGTAGATGTAAACGTCAATCTGAAGATGAATGACACTCAGAAGAATGCAGTCCAAAAATTCACATGCACGTTTCATGGTGACTTCCAGCTACCTTCTAACCCGACTTCTTTAGAAGATGCACTGAAGGTTTTCACTGATCTTCCAAAACTGCTGGGAGAAAAGAAGGAGCTGGTGGTTCCTCTGAGAGTGTGGCTTTATCCTCTGAACAAACTTCACACTAAAGCTTCAAAACTTCAGAAGGACATCAGCATGTATTTAATAATGAAAACTGAATCAGTGATTGAGAGTTTAAATACAACTGAGATGAAATGCAGTGACCTTCTAGGGGACTCACCTGCTTCTACTTTTACTGCATTTCATGATAAAATTCTGCAAATGAAGCAAAACTGCTACAGTTACAAACTGAGACTCATGAAGAAACTCGGCTCTCTGCTGCCAAACATCCGTGGAGACGTGAAGAAGGAAACTGACCTGAATGATCTTCTACAAGAACATGATGAATCTCCATTCAGTGAAAGTGACCTTACAGAATGGCTGACAGAGAGAGAAAGAGAGTCTGACGTCATTAAACTAATGCTCAGACAGCTGAAGGATGCTGGTGCACAGGTAGAAGTCAACATAGATCTGATTTCTATGGATCTGAAAGCTGGAAATGTGGTCTGTTACACGTTCACATCACTGAACTGGTCAGGTGTACTCCTACCTAAACAGAAGGCCTATCTGAATAATTCAACTACTGGAGAAACTGATGAGAAGAGCCTTGATTCAGAACAGAAGTCTTTGCCAAAAAATACATGAAGAGCAAGATATTTAAGGACTCGATTGATTCAGAAGACCGTAAACCAAGCAGGTTCACTGTGTCCTCAAAGAAAAAAATGAAGAATAATCCCTTTTCCTGCATTCTGCTGTGTAAGAGGGAATGTGATGAAGCCAAGGCCATCACTGGAGGGGAGAAAGATGGTGAAGATTCTCAGTGCCCCCAGACTTTAGGAGAAACCTCTGCAATTTTAACCAAGGGGGATGCCGCCCCCCCAGAACACAATTTCTACCAAGGAGGGCCCACAGAAACAACCTGCACAGGGGCCCCGGATACCTCAGCTATGGCCCTGGATGAAGCGCCACCAAAGCAGAAATCTTGGCTCACTCCTGAGATGCAGAAGACCATGAAGAGCAACTTGAAGATATTTTACGAACTTGATTTATTCAGAAGACCTTGAACCAGCCAAGTTCATTGTGTCCTCAAAGGAAATGGAGAATAATCCAGGATCCTGCATTCTGCTGTATGAAAGTGAATGTGATGAAGCTGTTTGCTTTATTCCTCCATCCAAACCAGCCTGTCCAATGACTGAAGAGGTCAAAGGTTATAGTGTGGTTCTGAAGGTTCCTCCATCATGTTCTTCTACAGTGGAGCTCAGATTACTGTATAAACGGAAGGAAGAGACAGTCTGGACATCTAAACCTGTGATGAAGGATGAAAAAACAGTTACACTGACTGATCTGAGAGCAGCAACTGAGTATGAGATCAAATGTGCAGCGCTGGGGAAACTCAACTACACTGTATACAGTGACGTCATCAGCGTCACCACAGAGGTATGATGATCATTTATCAAAAACAACATGTAGCTTGTGAGAATAAATAATAATTACTTCTCATCTTGGATAAAATTTGCCCTTATTTTGTTAATTAGTATCAAATGCTTCTTTCAGAGAAGGAACCGGTCTGTAATGGGTGAGTCTTTCCCCCCCTCAATTTCAGTATTGATTCACTCTCTAAAATAAAAAATCATTGCTTTTATTAGTCACATGGGTGAACACATTGGCTCTCTGGCCTGCTTAATTTTGTGAAGTAATTAATGTCTCCACCCGGTATTTAAAACAATTGATATGTTGTTAACATCATCATGGCCAATTAAGTTCAATTAGTTCAAACCACTGAATGTAATCAACTCTGTCATTCAACAACTAACACTGACATCATTCATCTCATCATACATCACATTAAACATTATTCTACATCAAGCACAAAGAATGAAGAATCTAATGATTGAATCCGGGGATACACCATCATTAATCAACAGATCTTCACATTTTAGATAAGTCAAATTTCCAAAATGTGTTTTGAACATCTTGAAAGTGTTTTGAATATACTTTCAGAACAGTGTGACAGTTTTCACATCTTAAAGTTTGTTTTTTGTTGTTGTTGCCATACATTTTCCCCATAGACCTGTATTATAAGGGTTTTACTGTACACACATTTCGATGTGAAAGCTTGACCAATGTAATGTAGAGTTTCCTTCAGATGTTTGAGCCATTAAAAGTCAGCAGTTTAACCAACATCTCCAACGCACATCTTCTTCAAGCTGTTGTTCCACCATTACAGTAAATGAGCTGAAAGAGAACGTCTCAGATTACATATGTAACCATAGCTCCCTGAGAACAGGGAACAAGACTCTGCGTTTACCGCTTTGGGGAACGTCACTTGTGAACCGATGTCTGAAAGCTAAGAATTAAACCACTCCAATAGTATTTGCCGGCGACAGCCTATGACGTCGTCATAGCGCGACCCAAAAGTATATAAGGAGCGCCTAGAGAATCAGTCAGTACCTTATCATCTTTCGGGACTGTTCTGCAGACAGCCCCGAAGCATGACATGGCAACGCAGAGTCTCGTTCCCTGTTCTCAGGGAACTATGGTTACATACATAACCTGAGACCCTGTCAGTGACAGCATTCCCTACGGCCCAAGCTGAGCCTCAAAGAGGCCTTCCGTAGAAGGCCTTCCAAGGATGCTCAGAGCTTCTGGGACCTACATTTCCGTGGAAAAGTGGAAATGCTTTGTAAATACATGCCATCCGTTAAAAAGGATAAATGTTCTCACCAAACAGAACTATAGATCTGTACTGAGCCCTAGAGGACGGAAGCTAAATAGCTAGCACCGTATCTCAAACTTGAATGAAATTCAAGGGGCTCAGGGGAAACAAAATCATAGCATGATTAAAGTTCTAGAAAGTGGGGCCTAGCATACACTGCATAACTTATCTACGCAATGATAAGGGCCTACCACCTGAGAAAAACAGCATCAGGGAGTCTAATAACAGCCTGTTACCTTTAGCTGTTAACCTCAGCCATTGCACCTACATAAACAAGGGGAAAATGGGCATACGGCCTAACAACTCCCTGAACTAGGAGGCCAGAACTAGGAACTATACAACCTAACAAGGGATAGTAATACAAAGAGTGGTTTTATAACAATAAACACCTAAACCTAGCTCTAGCCTGGGCCGCTAAGCTGTGGGCCTACAGGGCCACACGCATAGCAATGCTTGGGCTTCGCCTCTGAATCTCCATAGATAAGAGGAAATAAAGTGAAGCTCAACAAGCAAACAATGTCAGGCTAAACATAGATACTAACTGAAGTGATGAGTGCTAAATCAAACTACTCTAGCAAACAGCAGATGAGAAGCTACTTTAATCAACAGGTGTCTAAGAGGCGACCATTTTGTTGCCTGCACAATATATCGTTCTAGCCAACCTATCAAACTTCAGTTTGCCCAAAAAACCCTTACTTTTTCCGATTACATACTCAGGAAAACTATACAGGAACACAAGGTCAACATATTTAGAAATATAAATATAGACCCAGCTCACTTTCCTGCGGCTCGAAGACCAAAGACTCCTCTTTCCCTTTTCTTTAACAAGGAAGAATGGAATCTAGTGTTCTTTAAAGCCTAAAAGAGCCTCCTCCACTATCAAGCCAGAAGGCAGGCCTTAGAAAATTATTAACAGAGGCCCAGTTGCCAGCCTGACTGTTAAAGAAGCATCTGAGCATGTAAAATGAAACTAAAACCCAGGAGGGGCGAGGGCAGATGTAATCGATTATGTACGCTACTGGCATATGTAATCGATCACCTCCTTCAAAACCTGCTTCTTCCTCCTCGAGTACAGCCGTCTCTGCACCTTGCAGCGAAAAAGGAGGAGGTGGTGCCTGAGCGGCCATACTGGACCTCTGGCCCTGTCTCAGAGGCTCAGCTCGAGATGGACCAGCCTCCTGATAAACTACATGCTCAGAAAAACTTATTTTAAAACATAAAATATAGACCCATCTCATCTTCCTGCGGCTCAAAGACTGAAGTTTCCTAGTACTCCTTTTTTCTCTACATGAAAGGATGTAATCTAGGGTTCTTTTAAGACTAAAAGATCCTCTCATTATCAAACCGAAAAAGCGGGCCGACAGAAAAAATCACTATGGGCCCAGCCATCAGTCTGACCATAAGAAGTATCTGAGCATGATATAAAATATACATGCATATATATATATATATATATATAGGAGGTAAAAGAAGAAGAGGAGAGGGTAGATATAAATTGCCCTTAAGTAGCTGGGGAATCGATTACAAACACAACTCTTGCTTCTTCCTCCTCCCGTCTGTCTGGGCTCAGATACAAATCTGAATGGCTAGGGGGTTTTCCATGCCCTCCCGATCTCAGACATGGAGATCAGGAAGGAATGGAAAAGTCTATGGGAGCTGCAGAGCTTATGGACAGAAAGGAACCGCTCGTCGTGCTGTCCGTGTGCGGCCCCTTTCTTAACGCGCCCTCACAGCAGCCGCAGCCTGCCAGAAGGGCGTCCCAAAAACACCAGCAGCTCCGCATACACAGGCAGCCAGAGGAGTTCTCGCTGCTGGGCACGATGACGTCAAACATGGACGTCATCGTCATCCAACAACTCATCCTTGTCAGCCCCGGGGGAGCCGAGAGAGAATACAACTCTCCCAAACTACCCAACGAGCTTATCTGCGGGCCCTATGATTGCAGCCACTGTTTTGCCTCAGCACAAACAGGGTCAGAATCACCAGGCACAGATGCAGACACCTCTTCCCTCGAGAAGAGTGCCGAACGAGAACGGAGCGTCCCAATAGGGAGATGCCGACAGTAAACAAAGACAAACACACAGACCCTCAATGTATGCGCGCTCCTCTCCAGACAGAAAAATGCCCAGAAATGTGTATATCAAGTGTCAAAACCCTGCGACACAGATGAACACACCCTCTTAAATGTTTGTAAGGCATAATATAGATTTCCTTACCGGATTCCATACAATCGCGGCTTCAGACAAAACAGTCCCGAAAGACGAAAAGATACTGACTGATTCTCTAGGCACTCCTTATATACATCTGGGTCGCGCTATGATGACGTCATAGTGGTTTGATTCTTAGCTTTCGGACATCGGTTCACGAGTGACGTTCCCCAAAGCGGTAAACACAGAGTTGAAGTTCCCTTCGAAAGGGAATACTGGCTGTAGAGGAGTTTTTCATAGACTTTCAGAAAACAACAATTAATGAAATCAAACTAGCTTAGCTTGAAGTGTTTGTGTTCATGTACTTCAATATATTTAGTTGAAGATCCTCAATAAAGCCATGTGAATGTTGATTTGAAAACCTTAAAACAGGAAACTTCAGTTCAAACTTTAAATGATCTGACACAGCTAGAGCTAAACACTAATAATGTTTCTTGTTCAAGAATACTGTGGCTTGATAAATCAAGGGGCGACCAGCTACTTGAACGCAGTTCTGCAAACCCTCTACATGACGCAGGAATACAAGGAATGTGTAATGAGGTAAAGAAATAACACTTGTTTTATATTGTTGTGACTACAAATACATCAACCATGTAATGCATTTAATGTTTAGACTGGAGAGAAGAGAAGAGCTGAAGTCACTGTTTAATAAACTAGACAAAGAGTCTCATCCAGTTTCAACAGCCGGGATCTCAAATAGCCTCGGCATCACAGACAGTTGGTCCTTAAAACCCCTTTTTGTAAGTTTTGGCAGATAATAAATGTTGTTTAGCTCTTTTATTATATGTTTGCTATCTGCTTCCTTCCCATAAAAACAGTTTATGAACACAAAGATGCAGCAGAATATCTACGTTTGATTCTGAGGGAGACTCCTGAAGCCTTTGAGGTGAATTTAACTTTCTTCAGGTTCATTCTGTCAAATGTTTGCATTGGTTTCTTATTATGACTATTTAATGAGTTACTGAATGACATTAACTAACTGTGCATACATGAGTTTCTGATTCACATTGCACAAAGACATTTGAACAACTGAGGATCTAAATGTCTGAATGCAGACACATGGTCTTTGTGAATTTGAGTACTTGACATTACAATGAAATGAAAGATTAAACATCAACTGTTTCATTTAATCAATTTGTTTAGAATTAAAATTATTAAATGTCTAGCAAGAGTCTCATATGAAGAATAGTAAGATTCAGATAGTGATCATTTTAAAACCTATCTGATATTTTAATATGGCTGTAAAACCACTGGATTTGGCAAAGCAATTAAAGCATCTAAAGGTTATTAATGAAGTCTTGTTTTGACACCCTGCAGATTTTTAAGGTCGAAGTGAAGAAAACTGGTAGATGCAGTTCATGCAAGCAAATGAAATCACAACACAGCGTTTCCTTTACATTGAAGATCTATCGTACACAATCAGATCATGTGGTAAGATACTGCTGTTCAATTCTGACTTTTTTCTTAATTATTTTCTTAATATTCCTCTTGAATAATGGAAGTCTATAAGGACTGATGTTTTGAAAACTGTCTCAGAGCATCTTCAGACTGAGGTGGCTAAAAGTCATAAGTTTTGATTAGTTTGGCCTGTTTGACCTATTGTCTGGTCATCTTTATTTCACATGGTCATATACACTGATACCATATCTGCCATAGTCCATAGTGCCATTTTTAGTTTCATTGCAAACCTACTTTTTCAAACATCTCCTACAGCGTTCATCAGGGGTCGTATAAATGCTCAAGTAGCTCCTAAACCCATGACAGCTTATAAGCCCTCCTTCAGACCTCTAAAGCCCTGTCCCAAATTGAACCCTAAGCCTTCGCAGTCTTCCTCCGAGTCCACACTGGCCCTGTCCCAAATGGCACACTTCATGTGCACAGCACACTTACAGTCTTTGGACTTGTGGAGTTACAATGGCCACTGCATGCGTCTGTTAATTCCACAAGATCGTAGGCAGGGCCGGATTAACATATGGGCTAGGTGGGGCTGAAACCCCAGGGCCCGAGCATGGAGATTGGCCTGTAATTGGCTGAGGGATGAATTGACTGGCCATCAGGAGCACCTGAAACTTTCCTGGTGGGACAAATGGCAAAACCTCACCACGCCTCTACTGGTGCTACCTGATTAAACTGTGCACGCATCCAGCAGTCTCAGCGTGAGAGCGGCTGGACCGTCCCATGCACAGCTCATGTGTCGTGCTGCTCACATGACCAGCTTCGGCCAATAATGAGTCGGCGTTCTGATGTAGAACCTGGAAGCGCTGGATATAAACAGTGTATGAGAATGACGCAGAAGAGAAGAGATTGTTGAATAAAGTTATTTTTGTTTTATTTTTGTGCAAAAAAGTATTCTTGTCGCTTCAAAACATTAAGGTTGAACCACTGCAGTCACATGACTGTTTTAACAATGTCTTTAGTACCTTTCTGGACCTTGAAAGTGTTGATTATATTGCTGTCTATGGACGAGTCATATACCTCTCGGATTTTATCAAAAATATCTTCATTTGTGTTGATGAACGAAGGTCTTACAGGTGTGGAACGACATGAGGGTTTTCATTTTTGGGTGAACTAACCCTTTTAATGAGAAAACGCCTGCCCCAGTCCAGCTCTGGTGATTCCTCTCTTCTAGAGCCAGAATGAAGAACTTCTAATGATGGAAATATTTATATTAATGCGTTTATGCTGTTCATGTGTTTTAGTCTGGAATATTTACATATAGGCCTACCTAATATTAACATGGAATATCCAGCATATACTCATTGCATCACTGTGCGTTGGAGATTTGATTTTTTTTTTTTTTTCACGTGACCTGTGGAAATTATGCTTCGTTACCTCACTGACACACATCACGTGCCGGGCTCAAATACGAAGCTTGTCGATTGAGCTGTCATACTCACTATCCATTTAGTGCAATATTATAATTATATCGGTCATGTCTATATGTATGTAGCTTTTCCTAAATGTATTAGCGTATATACAAATAAACCTTACAATGACATCCCAACAGGGGCGATTCTAGGGTCAGAGCACCCAATGAGCCCCACTGCCACCACCCACCTTCTTTTCACACAAAAACAAAAAACATGTCTATTGAAAAATAACTTTATCATTTTAACATTGATTCAACTAACTCCAAAATCCAGATTTTTTTTTTTTTTTTTTTGAGACCTTTTCAGAACACCAGCTTAATTGTGAGAGTTCACACAGACAGCCCCCTGTAACAAACACAAAACCTTCTTCACTCAGCTGGTTTTCCTGACCGTTAACTCCATGTGCCTCCTTTTGTATCAACAGTCATCAGATTGGTTAGATTAGATTCAACTATATTGTCATTGAACAAAGTAACAGGTACCTGTACCAGGGCTTCATGTTTCCATGACGACTGACCAGAAAAGACGCACGTGATGTCATGTTTACATGACTCCCGATTGTTAAAATGAGTATCGAATTAACGATAAACTTTAACAACAGAGACACACGTACGCACTACACAGGTACGCAGTTTATTTATCGCGCTGCTGTTTTTGTTTCACGCTCTAGCAGTTAATAAACAGAACTGCATGCGTCTTGCGGAAGAACATTGTAACCGGCGCTACTTCTCTCCGTTTATGACTATGGACGAGTCACCCAGGTCCTGTGCTACTCCACAGCGGCGGCGACCCGCTGGATTAAAATAGTCTGAAAATAAACACTTATTATAGGTGTACCATGGTGATTCAGGATACTGACTCCAGTAATCACCGATATGGTTTCGGAATCAACAAATTTTAGAATCAACATTTCTTACTCCAAGTTTTAGGGGTGCTGAGCTCCTTTTTAGGGGTGCTTCAGCACCCCTAAAAAGGGGCTAGCCTCGCCCATGCATCCCAATGAACAATACACACTTGGCACACTTGATGTAGGAATTTTTATTGACCACCAGATGGTGAACTAGAGCACTGTGTCATAAGCTTCAAACAGTGTTGCCATATTGGCACAGGTGTAAAGTATTTGACTAATTCATTCAGTTGTACTCTGTCCAGCGAGAGTTCAGCCCCGACAAAACGCTGCAAAACGTTTTTTAAACGAAACGGTGGTGCGTTGAACACCCTGTTCTGATGACGCAGGAGTTGCAACTACGGCAGCTGAGAAGGCCATTCTTTGTGTTCTTTTTGAAGAATTTTCGGAGCCTGATGATATTGGTATAAATGCGTGTTTAATACTGCAAAATACGCTCGATGTTACAGTCACTGCCCTTGCCGTCCAGAATAAAAGAGAACATCCCAATGGAGGAAGGGATTTGTGGAAACTTCTAATTATTGTGGTCCAACATTTGCCTCGCATTTCAGCATGAAAAGACAAACATTTCAGGTGAAGATAATCCACTTCTTACCTCCGTGACTGTGTTGATATATATATTATTTTTATTGTGAGTATTAGGTTTATCATTATTGCTGATCACTGTTGTTGTGCTTTGATATTGTAATATTTACCATTATAAATCAGAGGAGTAGAAACGTTTATTAAAGTGTCACTTCACAATACAACAGCAAAATATATAAGTATAGTATTTTTATGTTACATTAATACCCATTGTGTAATACCCATATACATCTTGCCGCTGATTGGGCTGACATTTCTGACACGCCCACCAAACAAGAGAAAACGTTTCCAGGAAACATGTCGTTCAACCCGGAAAACGTAGCAAAACGTTGTGCACCAGTTTGAGCTTGAACGTGCCCCAGGTGTGTTTGTGCCATTCAGATTGAGTGGATTTGCACACACTGCTGAAGGATGATGGCGGGAGAAGTAGATACTAGGGATGCACCGATACCATGTGACTCAAACAGACATACATTTGCTGTGGGTGGAGTTGAGTTGGACATGTTGATTGATTCCGGGGCCACCAGCAATATCATAGATGAAGCTACATGGGAGGTGTTGAAAAGCAGAAGAATTGAGTGCAACTCATGCAAGTCTGATAAAAAGCTATATGCTTATGCGTCCAAAGACCCCCTACCCATAAAAGGAGCTTTCACATGTGAAATAAAATGTGGAAAATGGAGCACCAAGGCTGAATTCACAGTAATTGAAGGAAAAGGAGAGCCACTACTTGGTAAAGAGACTGCTACTAAACTAGGAGTACTGAAAGTCAAAGTCGGGGTCAACGTAGCTTCAATCAGTGATGTGGCAAGCTGAATTCGAGAACAGTATCCAGCTCTGTTTAAGGGAGTTGGAAAACTTAACACCAAACAGATAAGCTTACACATCGATAACACCGTGACACCAATAGCTCAACCATTACGCCGAAATCCATTTCACTTGAGAGAAGCAGTGGAACGTAAGATTCAGCAGCTTCTAGAGATGGACATTATTGAACCAGTTTCTGACGCCACCCCATGGGTAAATCCGGTGGTGATTGTACCTAAACCTGACAAAGACATTAGGCTATGCTTGGATATGAGGCAGGCAAATAAAGCCATAATTCGAGGCCGATACTCGATTCCAACCGTGGATGAGCTTCTTCAGAGTATGAACGGCTCCTCCATTTTTAGTAAGCTTGACCTCAAATGGGGTTACCACCAACTAGAGCTTACGCCACAGTCCAGAGGTATTACCACGTTTGCCATTCATAATGGCACATATCGATACAAGAGACTTATCTTCGGAGTGTCATCAGCCAGTGAGCAATATCAGCATGAAGTTGCATCAGCTCTCGCCGGTATAGAGGGAGTGGAGAATATCTCTGACGACATTATTTGTACATGCTCCAACCCAGCAGACACATGATCAGAGACTACATGCTGTCTTACAGAGGCTTGTGAATTGTGGACTGACACTCAATGAGGAAAAGTGTCAGTACAATATGAATAAGCTTGTGTTCATGGGAATGCTTCTTTCGGAAAAAGGGATTGGCCCAACAGCTGAGAGGGTTCGTGCCGTGGTCGAGGCCAGAGAACCAGAGAACGCATCAGAAGTACGAAGCTTCTTAGGATTGGTGGGATATAGTAGTCGTTTCATCCCACAATTTGCATCCATCACTGAACCACTAAGGAGATTAACAAAAAAGGATACTCCATTCAAGTTTGGTGCTGAACAAAAACCGGCGTTTCAAGTCTTAAAGCAGAGGCTAGCTGAGGCCGGAACCCTGGCTTAGAGAGCACCGACCAGGTCATTGCAGATGCCAGTCCGGTAGGCATTGGGGCGGTGTTGATTCAAGAACAAAACGGAGAAAGCGTCCCCATATGTTATGTCAGTCGCAGCTTAACTGAATGTGAACAAAGATACTCACAGACGGAACGAAGCGTTGTCCTTAGTATGGGCGTGTGAGAGACTCCATCCATACATATATGGGCAGACGTTTGACCTGGTCACTGACCATAAGCCACTTGAAACTATCTATGGACTGCGGTCAAAACCATGTGCTCGCATCGAGAGATGGGTGTTAAGACTACAACCATATGACTTTCGTGTAGTCCACATCCCCGGCAAGCAAAACATAGCAGATTCACTTTCGCGTTTGGTCTGTAGAAAAATAGGAAAACAGGCACATATGCATGGAGCTGAGGAGTATGTGCGATTCGTGGCCGTAAATGCTACTCTAAGTGCACTCACGACACAAACTGTGGAAAAAACATCAGGAGTTGATGAAGAGTTAAGAAAGGTCAGACATGCCATACAAACTGGTTGTTTTGACGAATGCAAGTTGTATGCCCACATTGCCAATGAGTTAAGTGTGATTGGACAATTGGTTTTAAGAGGTACACGCACTGTACTACCACAGTCGCTCTCAGAGCAAGAGCTTTAAACTTAGCTCACGAAGGACATTTGGGTATAGTAGGCACCAAACAGAACCTTCGAAGCAAATTATGGTGGCTGCCATGGATAAAGACGCAGAAAGGCATGTTAGGTCATGCCATGCATGCCAACTTGTGATGAGACCTGATAATCCAGAGCCTCTGAGAATGACCTGCCTACCTGAAGGCCCTTGGCAGGATCTAGCCACAGACATATTAGGTCCTCTGCCAACAGGAGAGTCCATACTAGTGACAGTGGATTACTATAGCCGCTATTATGAGTATGCAATACTCAAGTCTACCACAGCTGATAAAATCATTGACTGTTTGGAGGAGGTGTTTAGCCGTCACGGTCTGCCGTGCACCCTCAGATCAGATTGTGGTCCACAATTTATGTCTAATCAATTTCAACAATTCTGTGAGACAAATGGCATTCAGCATGTGAAGACAACACCGAGGTGGGCACAGGCAAACGGTGAGGTGGAGAGACAGAATGCGTCTGTAGGTGGCCACATATCTGTAGGTATCCACAGATAGAGCTATTGAACAACTATTTGAATAGTAATTCAATAGTTTTTATTTAAACTTAACATGGTTTCAGCCAAACTTATCATGTTTTTCATTAAAGAAAAAAAAAAATATTGGACCATGGTGACCCTCTATACCAGTGGTTCTCAACTCCAGTCCTCGGGACCCACTGCTCTGCACATTTTGTATGTCTCTCTTATCTGACACACTCAGTTCAGTTCATGCAGTCTCTCCTAACGAGCTGATGATCTAAATCAAGTGTGTTAATAAGGGATACATACAAAATGTGCAGAGCAGTGGGTCCCGAGGACTGGAGTTGAGAAACACTGCTCTATACACAAATACAAATGACACATTATATTCCATTTTCTGATGAGCTTCTCATTGTGTCTGATGGCACAATGATGACCGCAGAGACTCGTGAAGAACAGCATCTGTTGACAATATACCAAAGATATAAGACAGCATGTTCAACTCTTCACGTTTACAATAGTCTGTCTAATCCTACATTGAACCAATACTATTTTGAACAGTAGATGAGGATTAGCAGCAGGGAACTGTATCAGAATGGCATGTCGATATTGTTTTCGGTACATAGTCAAGCATAAAACACTTTATGAATTAATATCGTACAGAATACGGGCCGATTTGACCAATCATATGAATGTTTTGGTGCTGCATTCAAACATGTGCCATAAACCACCACACACAAACTCAAAAAGGAGATATCAAGCCGAAATATCGCTCTCCGTTTGTTAAAGAAAATAAAATAAAGTTTGTTAACTGGTAGACTACAACTCACCTCCCAATAGCAGCACTTTTCTCCGGTTCTTTCAGGATCGCGTAGGCCATTAGATTAGCCGGTTGTCGTCGCCATCACGGTCAGTCTGCGATGTCACTTGATTGAACTGGTCAGAATCCCCAAGATTGAGCGATGTATTGCGCTTTCAGTGTTTTATTAAATAAATTATACATTGCGACATTATACTTCACCTGAGTGACTGAGCGAGGGGATTCGGACGACGACCGTGACGTCAGCAGCTCTGATTGGCTGAAGGCAGTGAGCAACAAAATCTGATTGGTCACAGACCAAGTTGAAGAGACATTTGAATTCCGATAAGTTTAACCACTCGACATATTTTTTCGCATTACTTGTGCTGCTGGTGTGTTGTTTAATATAGATTTGTGTGTACGATTGTAAAATGATTCTGCCAGTGTAAACTTAATAAACATTTACACATATTTGGAAATTGTATAGACTACACTGCATATATTAAATGGGCTTGTAATGCATTCATACTGAAATAAATAAGCACAAGTAATAAAATGAATTCCAAGGATGAAGAAGTAAACTTAAAAAATATACTCAGATTTAACTTTAGATACACTACAACTTCAGGATATTAAATAATGTATTTTTTAAATATACTTTCAGTGCATTGTTACAATGATCATTTTCAGCACACTGTTAAAATATACCTCAAATATATTTTTATAAAGTACAAATAAATACACTATTAAAAAATAAACTGAACTTACACTTCAAATATATTTTTCTAAAATATATTTTTTAGAAAATATACTAAAGTACAATTATTATTATAAAAGTGTGTTAAAAGTTGCATTGTGAAAATATGATACTAATATACGTTTTATATATTTAATGATAGTACATTTTTTGTTAGTATATTTGCAGTGTACTATAGAAAAAGGGAATATATTTAAAATACAATAAAGTATACTTTTTTTTCACTAGGGTGTAAAGGGCTTTTCTGTAGCTCAGTGGCTAGAGCATGGCACTAGCAATGTCAAGGTCATGGGTTCGATCCCAGGGATTGCACATACTCCGATACAAATGTATAGTATAATGCAATGTAAGTCGCTTTGGATAAAAGCGTCTGCCAAATGCGTAAATGTAATGCTCTTAAGTTCCCTGTTTACATCAGAAACTGTTGCTTGTGGAAGGCAGCATGTAGTTGTATCCCTGCTGCTAATGTTTCTGATAATAGAGTCACAACACTATCAGAGTCCTGGGCTCGGCTGCTCTCTGAGCTGAGTGCCGCTGACTGTTCAACCTTGAGCGGCAGTTAGCATCGGTGTTAGCTGCTGGCTGATTTTGTCAGGAAATTAACACAGACAGGATCCAAGTGCAAGTATAATGTCCCGCTCCATCTCATGCACAGTTCAGCGCACAAACGTTTCAAAGTCCGTGCGCACTATCTAGTGGACTTTTATTATATACTTAATTTTGCTGGTGCCAAGATTTGTTGCTTGAGCACTGTGCTGATTTGCTCTAGTTAAAATTAGGAGATGAAATATAAAAGCGATAGAGCAAAGCGCGGATCTGTAGGCAAGAGCGTCCGAACAGTAGTGAAGCAGGAAGCAGAGTTTCAAAAAATTACATCCATCAATAAAAAAAATGTAAAATAATCAATGTCCTCATTTACCAACATCTGGAACCCATTTCTGCAATATTTCAATATATCAGATGCTTGAAACTGGATACACACTGTAACGGAGCGGGACTCAGGCAGGGATCCATTTGCAAGCTTTATTATAAAAAAGCGTGGTCGGACAGACAGGGTCAAACAGGGGCAAACAGGAACAGCAAGGGACAGCAGAATCGTGGTCAGGATACAGGCAGTAGATCGGGGCAAGCAGATATCACTCACAGGTCAGGAAACAATACACAGTCCAAAGGCAGGCAGCAGGGAATCATAAACGGGTAACAGACAGGATCGATAACAGGCAGACAGGGAAATAACGCTCAGAATTGAACACAGGGTGAATCAAGACTTTGCAATGAAGTGGTGTGTGAGTGAGTCTTAAATAGTCCTGATAATGAGCTTAAGCTGTATGTGGCAATGGGTGATTGGTGTGGAGTGTGTGCATGTGACTGGCAGGGAGGATTATGGGGAATTGGAGTCCAGGAACTGATGGTGATCGTGACACACGCACACTCTCCAAACTATATAGTGTTTTATTTTTTCCTCTGCCAGAATTATAAAATATTTTAATGAAGGAAATGGAAATATGAATCTATATATGTCTATATGTGTGTGATATGTATATTATGTCTATGTACGTAACGATATTGTCAATACATTAGTTTATATGATCATAAGATACATTGTTAACTATGTAACCATTATTATTACTATTATTATTATATAGTCTCCTCACTTTTCTATCTAGTTAATTAATTGTTTATTTTGATATTTAAAATATATTTTTTTCTTTTTTCTTTTTTTTTTGCTCTTTCCCTTATTATTTTATTTAATAAATTACATTTATTTTTCTATCTGGTCTATCTTTTTTCTATCTTCTTTTTTCTCTTCTTTTACTATTATTATTATCATTATTATAATTTTTTTGTTGTATGTCATTGTCTTGCTATAATAAAAAAAAAAAAGGAAAAAAAAAACTCTGAACAGTATTTTATACAAGTTTTATTTATTTTTCAAAACAAGACAAGTATCTAATCAATTAGCTCAATATAAAAAGAAATATATCTAAAACTAAATCATATAACATGTTATGATTAACTATATATAGATCGACCAAAGAGGTAATTATGCACATATATTGTGAATTAATTACAACGGATTATAATCAATTACTTATATGATTAGTTGTAGTTTAATAGTTGTTTTAGAAAGAGTATCCTAGTTTGTCCAGCAAACCATTAGTTTTCTCACAAACCATTACAAAAAGGAAATTAGTCCACGATAATAAATTTCTCTTATAGCATTAAAGCATAAAGCAGTGTTGTAGAATCAAATGTAGAAGTGCCTTGGTTTTCTGAATGAGCAGCAGAACAATCAAGCGTGAATATAATGAATTTAATATATGAAACTACAAATACAGAGGTTATACAGCTAAATAGCTAAATATAGGTGATCAAAGAAATGGCAAATTACAAACAGTTAAAACCTTTGAGAGCAGCAAGGAAACTCAGTTTACACAGAGCTTAAAGCGCATGGAAAGAAGTTGTTACTTGCATAAAGTTCAGGTGCTGTAGTCAGAGATTGTATATAATATGGAGATGAGAGGGTCTGTATCTCTTACCATTGGAGAAAGCGTAACGGCTAACTTAATCACGTGTGGCACCTCTCAGCCTATCGTGTAATGGCAGCAGTGCCGGCCCTAGCCTCTTTGGCGCCCTAGGCAAGATTTTTTTGGCGCCCCCTTATATTGCGATTTATCCAAAGGGGTGAATCTAGAATATTATTTATAGGGTGGCAAAGGGGTTGCATGAGGTCTATGAGGGGTGGCAACACCAAAGCAAGCGCTCATGCATAGTTTTTGGAGATTTATAGCCTTACATACACAATTGTGTTCACAAACATTGCATTACCAGAAAGTATCTATATACTGTTTAAAATTAATAAATAACAAAATTTCAATATCCATCTTGGCACCAAGTAAATAAACTATATGAAAAACTTCTAAATGAGTCTGAGCTTGTATCACTAAAGGAGATGAGCAGTTTTATCAGTATTACACAGGCTACTTCAATGGTTTAAATCACATTTTATTGCAAGAGCAACAGAACAATTTTTGAGTTTCTGTTATTAACAGAGGTGGGAATGTCTGTGTGTTCACCCAGAACACCCTATCAACCTCTAGTAACACACCAACAACTGCATAGCAAGAGCCTAGCAACCACCCAATCTCCTAGCAACCACCTAGCACACACTTTAGCAATCATCCACAACATATATTCTGGACTAACTGACCAAAGTTCTTACATTTTTTAAACAAGACTTGAAGTTGGGTTTATGACAAGCCAACATAAATTTGTCCTTAAAACTTTTCAGTCTCTATTGTTTTTCTTGATTGCTAATGCACAATTCATGAACAATTCAACATTTTCTCACAACAAAATACAGTATCAAAACTATACACCAACTTGCACAAACCTCAAACGTCCAGGTCAAATAAAATGTTCTAGTCAAAACTTATTCTTGTCTGACAAATCAAACTTTGCATCAGATGACACACAAAACATAACAAATACACAGACTACTGCACGGCCCAGTGAACACTAAAATACCTTTTCATTTTACTATTATAAATTGATCTTGCAGTAGATGAAAAGCATGAGAAAAATTAGTATGCACCAAAATACAGTATACTGTCAATTGCAGTAAAAGTAAATTCAGCATCTTCTGCACATTTGGCTAAATTTCATTACAGTATACAGTACTATAGCAGTGTATTGGTCTTCTGACACAAGATTATATCCCTAGGCAATCATTTCTCAGCGCTGCAAAAAATACAGTATATAACAAATGGTTACAAAGAAAGTTGACAATCACAACATTGAGGGTGTACAACGTGAAATTTCCCTCATCTAAAGTAGCCTACATGGTACTGTTTTAAGTTTAAAACCCCTGTAAATTATTCATTCAGCTCTCTCTCAGATTTTGACTGGTGTGTGTCATCAGTTTTGCTACCTAATATTGTCATTGTTAAATGTTTTGAGAAATGTGTCTTTGTTTTGAGAACTGAACGAATGGTTTGGGAAACTGGACCAACTGAATCACTTATAATGTGTTAGCAATCGAGAAAAACTAAAATATGTTTAGATTCTTACCCCAACTCTGCTATTAGTTTCTGTGATCGGATCATCGGGATCTCCGTACTGATTTCATGTTATTGGTTCGTCGGATGGCAAAAATAGGCTACCTTTATCCATGATGAAAGTGGAGCGGGCGGTCGCTGAATCAGCTCGCCAAAAAATTACGAAAATTAATCTCAGACATATTCGGATGGGACTACATTTCTCACAGGACTTCTGAGTTAGCCGGGAAGCAGTAATTTCCGATTCACGTACAAATATGGAAAAAAATCGTAAGTGAACTTGGCTGCGCTGTGTTTTTGACTCTCAAAGAATCGGTTCATAAGAGTCATTTGTTAATGAATCACACTGGGCGCGCTGCGTGCAACCATCATGCACAGTTTACTGAAAGACGTGCTTTCTTGCCATTAGCTACTTTGCGTTACGCAATTTTTTTAGTCATCATATTGAAGTGCCGCTCCTGAAAAGCAGTACTTGAAACACTGCTTATTTTATTCTGTGATAATTTTGGGGTGGCAAAGC
Organism: Culter alburnus; assembly: GCA_028476615.1. Taxonomy (NCBI): domain Eukaryota; kingdom Metazoa; phylum Chordata; class Actinopteri; order Cypriniformes; family Xenocyprididae; genus Culter; species Culter alburnus. The sequence goes on from JAOTNS010000716.1 coordinate 89,492, forward strand.
TTTTTCTTATGGTGGCAGATGCCACCCCGTGCCACCCCGGTAGACCCGCCCCTGTCCACGCATCCGGCCTCTTTGGCGCCCCCTAGCGAGATTGCGCCCTTAGCATTTGCCTATACTGCCTATATAACGGGCCGGCTCTGAATGGCAGTGACATCAGTCGCAACATTCTCTAGTCTGCCTTCTCTTAAAAAAATACATTTTTATCAAGCTAAAATCTACATATAGTTCCCAATGACAATATTTTAGCAAACATGCTGTTGATTAATTAAATGATTAGCTATTTCCCCAAAAAAGCCTCCTTGGGTATGTCAGCCAATGATAAGGGTGCAATTTTGGTGGGCGAACTTTTTCTTTGTCTTCATTTATGACCTCATTTGCATGGTTTATGAAGTGTCAGATCTGAGTACATTGTCTTCAAAGTACCATTAAAAAAATAGAAGAATGCATTTTACAGTAATGTGACATACATTGTCAATTAGGGCATGAAGAGAGCTTTACAATGAGACCAAACTTGACAGATTTCAAAAACATAAAAGGGGAGATACAGTTTATACTTGAATTTTATCGTTTAGAATGAAACTAACACAACTACAGTCATAGCTAAGCTTATACACTAGGGATACATACATGCAACTTGAAATACAACAACAGGTACACTTTGGCACAGTCAGATTTTGAGGATAAATGTACATACAATCTCCATGCGTGTTTGTGTGTGTGTGTGTGTGTGTGTGTGTGAGTGTGTGGTGTGTATTGGCCTGCAGTAATTCGATCCGAGTTGACCACAATCGTTTGAAGTACAGTCCAGTCCAAAAGTTTGGAACCACTAAGATTTTTAATGTTTTTAAAAGAAGTTTCGTCTGCTCACCAAGGCTACATTTATTTAATTAAAAATACAGTAAAAACAGTAATATTGTGAAATATTATTACAATTTAAAATAACTGTTTTCTATGTGAATATATAGTGAAATGTAATTTATTCCTGTGATCAAAGCTGAATTTTCAGCATCATTACTCCAGTCTTCAGTGTCACATGATCCTTCAGAAATCATTCTAATATGCTGATCTGCTGCTCAAGAAATTTAATGTGTACAATTGTACAAAATATTTGTGTACAATATTTTTTTTCAGGATTATTTGATGAATAGAAAGTTCAAAAGAACAGTGTTTATCTGAAATCTAATCTTTGTAACATTATAAATGTCTTTACTGCCACTTTTGATTGATTTAATGCATCCTTGCTGAATAAAAGTATTCATTTCTTTAATTTCTTTTCAAAAAAATAAAAATAAAAATTCTTACTGACCCCAAACTTTTGAACGGTAGTGTATAATGCTACAGAAGCTTTGTATTTCAGATAAATGCTGTTCTTTTGAACTTTCTATTCATCAAGGAATCCTGAAAAAAAAAGTACACAACTGTTTTCAACATTGAAAATAATCATAAATGTTTATTGAGCAGCAAATCATCATATTAGAATGATTTCTGAAGGATCATGTGACACTGAAGACTGGAGTAATGATGCTGAAAATTCAGCTTTGATCACAGAAATAAATTACTTTGTCAAATATATTTAAATAGTACACAGTTATTTTAAATTGTAATAATATTCACAATATTACTGTTTTTACTGTATTTTTAATTAAATAAATGTAGCCTTGGTGAGCAGACGAAACTTCTTTTAAAAACATTAAAAATCTTAGTGGTTCCAAACTTTTGGACTGTACTGTACTTGGATAAAGTTGGTTTTATATTCGCACATTCGGACTTCTGATAAATACAAACTTTCCAATAAATGTGTAATAAATTAATGTTTGCGAATTGTAAGCAGCGACATGATATTGACAACCAACGATTGTCAACTTACAACATTTTTCACAGTCGATCAAAATAGGCAAGTATTGTTAATGGAATATTTACTTGTGAATGTCCACTGAATGTCCAATGTAGTGTGATTAACAAGGCTATTGAATACGGATGTCCGAATGTGCGAATATAAAACCAACTTTACCCAAGTGTTTGAAGTCACAAGGGAGGGAATCGGGGATCCATCACCACCGCCATAAAATGTGTCCAGTGAGCTGTTAATGTCCACCAGGCCAGAGCCAATGTGAGATTTACAAACAAAAGTTCGAGTTAAAACTTAAACAGTTTGTAGTTGGCTTGCTAATTTGATCCTGTGCAGACCTTACACAAGGATAGTGAATTTTTTTAGCAATGTAATGTGATGGCATCTATAATCATATTTTCCTAATGTCTTGTTCCGTTAAACATGGTGTCATGTGGATGGGAATATGCGTGGAAATGATATGCAGATGAGGTTATGCATAGTAAAACTAGGCGTGGTAAGCTCCATATATGGAGATTTCTGTGAGGAGATGGGCAGAGATTCATGCACAATCTTCTGCTGACTGGGATTTATAAAAGGAATTTTGCGCAGGTTCTGGCGTACACATGGTTTTTGTAATGAAGTGTCAACAGCGTGTGGATCCATTTGCAGCTTTTATTAAACACAGTAACAATACAGACAAGGGGCAGAGCAGTACCGTAAACAGGGACAGGCAAGAGTCGTGGCTGGCAGCAGAGAGTCAGAGTCAGGTCACAGGCAAGGATCAAGACAGGCGGCAAACAATCACAGATCAAGGTACAGGCAAGGTTCAGGGGCGGGCGGCGGAGGTTCACAAGAGATAATCAGTCCAGATAACAACGAGATATCAGTCCACAGAATAACGCTCAGAAATGACCACCGTAGCAAATCAAGACTTCGCGATATGTGAATGTGAATGTGAGAGTGTGTGTGTGTGTGTGTGTGTGTGTGTGTTAAATTGTGTGTGTGTTATGCAGTTCAGGTGCATGCGCAATCAGTCCCAGGAATGAGGGCCTATGGGAATTGGAGACCGAATGGAGAGGAATCAAATATTCCAGTGATGGCTCCTTCCGGTGGTCCGGAGGATGAACCAGGGGAGCTACATTCGTGACAGTTTTATAATTCTGAAAACTTTTGTGCGTATGAAAAATCTGGATTTTATGCATTTTATATATGAGGCCCCTGGTGTTTTCACTCTAATGTCTTTATATTTAATGTCTTTATGAACTTATATAGTAAGCAAATCCATAAATTAGCTTAAGAGATAAACTGAGATAGGATCTGAAGCACTGAATGTTACATTAGCCGTATTGTGTGTTTATCTCTGTTGCTGCATTACTGCATTTGTTCATATATTATTGCAATTAAAGTAGCAGAACTGATTTCTTTACAGTAATAATAAGAAAAAGAATTGTGTTTCCAGAACATGTTTATTTCTCAGTGTGTTTTTAGCTGAATCATCTCTGTGTATTTCCCATTATTGTCTCCTTTGTTCATTTAGGGATCTGCTGTGAATGAACACATTGCTGAAATGCGTAAAGATCTACACTGCAGTCAGTGTTCAAATAGACCAACACTGGAAAATGCAAGTATCTTTTCTATTGTTTACACCTGTACAGATGAACAGATTTACTGTGGAATTGTAGATGATTCAGACAGATCTATTACATTTACAATTGGAATATGTAATCTCTATAAAAATGTTCAAATATCTGCACAAGATTCATTGTACTGTATTTATGACTAAAATGAGTGAGTTTAGAATAGCCTTTAATTGTTTAATGTAAATATTTCTTCACACATTTCTTCATTTTGTAATTACAGATTAATAGTAATTTTGACTTTCCACAAAGACTGATTCTGGAATTGAAGAACTTCCATAGTGGCAACAACCAGGCAGACGTTCCTCCACTTACTGAGGTAATTAAATATTACAGTGTTTGAATGACAGTAACAAGTAGTGGTCGACCAATATGGGTTTTTAATGACCAGCGCCGGCATATTTGCAGAATGTCGATGATATATGTTCAAGTATTATAGTGTTTCCCTTTTTATAATTAGACAGGACAGTTTAATAAGACAGGAGACTAATGAGGAGGGAGAAACAGCTTGAAACACTTCATGAGCTCGTGTCTGTCTGTGATCCTTTAACAATAACTGACAGAACATGAAATCAATGTGAAAATAGATAACATTATATTTAAACAGGATAATGAAAAACATATTGGCCTTGGCAATGTATCGGTTGACCACTACATCAAGGTTTTCATGTTCAGAATACTTGTAGACAATCACCCTCTCTCTATTACTGTCAAATTCATTCGTTAATGTTTAATTGACATGAAGAACATGGTTTCTGTTTCTCTGACAGGTTTCCACCCACAAATATGAGCTTTATGCCATAATAAACCTTTATGGTACAGTAGAAGAGGGACACTACAATGCTGAAATCAAATCTGACAATGGAAACTGGTATCGATGTGATGACAGCCATGTATTTAAGGTATATGGTATAAAAATATGGTTACAAACAAGATTGAAAATGGATTCACTTTATGGTATCAGTAAGATTTGCTGGCTGAATGTGATTTCACCAAGTGCAACACGTTTCTTTATCGACATCTTTGTTCATTATGGAACAACATTCCAATCAACCAATCAGATTTGAAGTTTACAGTTTATGTCAAGTTTTGGTTTAAAACCAGGATTATGTGCTTCTACATCAGTGTTCTTCACCTATAGTTTCCCTCTGATTTTAGGGATAAGTTATGGATAGGGATCAGTTTAGGGGTAGTAATTGGGATTGGACTGGACAGGAATGCAGATTCCTCAGTCTAATGAAATAAAGAACAGTAGTCATAAACATTTATTTTATATATTTTTCTGATAGTGAGAGTATAGTATGTGTAATACCAGTATATGGATGATGTTTCACATTTTATGTTTCTGCAAAACTTTTTTTATAGGTTCCTGACAAAATGAAATCAGGCTATCCACTCAGGTACCAGAGATTTGCTCTATACACAGCTGTATTTGTGAGTTTGATATTGTTAGATATGTTACTTGATTATAAAGTTCATCTTTATTCACAGGTCTCCACATGCCTATCTAGTCTTCTACAAACGCAGTGAGTATCACATGATTCTGTGATGCATAATCCATAAACATTTTCAAGAAGAAAATTATTACTGCTAAAAGCAAATATATTATTATTGCAAAGACTAAATGTGAAGATGTCTTCTATTTTATTGTTGTTCAGAGAGATTTAGTGTTCAGAGAGTTTTTCAATATAAACAAACATTATATTTGATATTCATTCGATCAATGTACATTTGGTTTATCTGTTGCGGTCTTTTTTTTTCTTCTTTTTTTTATGGATTTTATTGTTTTATTGTTTTTAAATCCAACAAAACAACAATTATTCAAACAAACAGAGAAGGGGAGCAACAGACATATTATCCACAATTTTACAATCTAAAAAAAAGGGGTGGGGTGGGGTGGGGTGGAATTACTTTATTACAATTGTTACAATTGTATATATTGTATAATTGTCCCTAAATATACTTTATCAAGTCACTATTTTAAGGAGGCTGTGAATCCAATATTTTTGCACATATGTGCGGAGTAAACCAGTTTTGTATTATTGTCTTTTTCCAGCTGTAAAACAACATTCTCTTTTGTAATGAACTTATTCAGGAGTCAGAATCGTCATTGAGAAGACATTAATTAGAGATGTAATCAATTTGTACAAAACAGAACTCACATGAGTCCATACTGTATGTTATCTATTGCTGTAATTTGATAACATTGTAATCATTCTGTTTTTAACAGGTATCAGCGCCTGATTCTATAACTGAACTCAGATCAGAACAACGTCTCACGAACAGATGAAAATCTAAGCATCATATAAGCAGAATGTGCTCTGGATGTTGTTTGACTGTAAATGTCTCTGGAAACAGACAGACCTGCGGCTCTGATATTACACTGTATCTGACACACACAGTTCAGTCATGAGTCTCTGATCAAGAGATGATGATCTCAGTCAGGTGTGTCTCTATTTCACCTGATTCACACAGAAAAATCGATGCTATTTACCTTCTTGCTTGTTATTATTGTGAACATTTTTATGATTTTTTACATTATAATATTTAGTCAACATGTAATAACCTGCTCTTCGTATGATTCACTTGATGTTAATTATGCATGTAACGCTGTGATTCAGTTCAATCACATTCAGATGAGATCACAGTACCGTAGTAAACACAGTACCATTGAGTTCAGTACATTTGTTCATTTAGTAAGACACATTTGATAGAAATTCTTTTAGAATATAGTAATTAATGTAGCCTAATGTAAACAAGACTGTGATGAATACAAACAACTTATACATGATGAAGATAATTTATGATCTTATAGAGGAACTGAAAGTGTTATCCTGCATTGATTCTGCATGAGAACACAATGATAATTATCTATCTATCATAAAAAGATTCAATTAAATTTATTCATGTATGTCAATAAAAGTCTGTATTGTGAGCTAGATGAAATATATCATATGTTTGCATGTTACAAAATCACTGTTTAAATGTGTTTAGAAGGAAATATAAGCTTATATTATACCAATAAATTGTAGTACCAATACTCTGAGTCACTGTTTTTTTTTTTGTTTTGTTTTTTTTTTTCAATCAAAATATTTATGGTGCAAAATAAATATTTCTTCTGAGACTTATTATTTTAGTCTCATTCTGTCACATTTGTCTGATCCCACAATGCACTGTGACAAGCTCAGTGGAAAAAGCCAACAAAGATGGTGCATGTGTAAAAAAGAAATTGAAGAAATGAGATTATAAACTCTTTTAAACAAACTGTAATCAATACATAAAAAAGTTTTACTATTTGTGTGGGTGTGAAGTCACTGTTTCTTATGACCAGCAATATGTGAAATATTCAACTCTGTTACAGTACAGGGACACGGAGGCAGGAGTAAAACACACAGTGGTATTTATTGATGTTCAACAGAGTCAAACGGTAATGCAGGTGAGTAATGCTGAAGTATACTAATGTGTGGGAAGCAGAGACAATTCATTTACAATTTCTGTTGGCCAAAACAATGGTTTCCCATTGTGTCCTTATAAAAGGTTGAGAATTATAAAAAAAAGTTGTAAAGTGTAAAAGAGTCAAACCATTCTGTGTTTGGTCAAGCAAGAATTTTATGCTTGATAAACTAACACGAAGTTTATGTAATCAAATACGAAAATATTGCATCTTTCGCTTTCACTTTAAATATTTAAAGGGCGTTGGTGTTTTTTTTTTTTTTTTTTTTTTTTTAAACCTAGCTCAAACCTAGCTTAAACAATAGTGGATTTATAATAGGATAAAATGTACATCTTGGAAGCAAAAGGCTGCAAGAAAGCGTCTGCCAAATGCATAAATGTAAAGTCGTGCCACTTCACTAACGTATCAATACCCTGCAGAAGAAGCGCTAGACTCAGTGTTTTTGCTCTACTGATCAGGAATGGTTCCGTTCACCTTTAACTATGTGTTTCTTCGTTATTCAAACATCATTGTCCTCGACATTATAGGTACACATCATATTTTAATTTGAACAGTTTAATGCAAGAATGTGTTACAGTAGACTAATGTTTCAATAACAGTGGAAATGTTCAATACTTTTAGTCAAGAAATTAAAGGTAACAACTAGCTCTATTTGCTGATATTTCATGAATGCGTGTGATACAGTTTCAAACAGGAGGTGTAATGAATGAAAAACTAGTGATCACACATACAGAGAACATTATGCAACTGTTACTGCATTTATGGTGTGTTTGAGCAGCAGTGTGTGTAAATGCACAAATACACATCAGCTTCTGTTCCCCTGCAGTGTACTGTTGATGATGTTAATAAAATGTTGTTGGTAACAGCCATCTCATTATTCTGATTTTTTTAAAATTATTTAAATATGAGTATTTTACATAGATAATACATACCCATTTACACAGAGATAAAAGTTTATAGTTTTCTATAGTAATAATAAAGTTTATAGCTAATAATAAAAGCCCCAGGAAACCAGATGTTCGGGGTGTTTGAGAAGTGTTCAGAAGTGTATATTTCTGTTAATTTATTTTTCTTTGAGTACTTTAGTTGAAGGTTTTATTCCCAAGGCTGAACTTTTGTTTATTGTAAGTGAATGCAAAGTTATTTTGAATGTCTTATTTTTATTGAAACACTGAATGTGATCTGGTTGTTTGCTGCTGTGGCAGAGCTCAGACTAGCTCTCTTTAAAATCCTTTAATATTGTTGTGTCAACTGAAAATGTATATCAGCAGCTCTGTCTGTTCTGAAGTTGAGGAATAAACTGAGTTTAATTTCAGCTGGAAGAGAAACACTGACATCTGCTGGTCAGACACAAACAGTGCTTTAGCAAAGTAAACCATGCCAAAGCTATGTAATACAACAATTCTCCCAGAAACTACCATGAATGCTACTTTAAAGTCAAATGTGAGTGGTTTAAATGGAATATAACCACACAGAGTTAGTTGGTTGAACTGTTTTTCTTTTTCCAATAACAGCTGAAATGTGCAACCGCTGTTTTATCTATAGTTACCACTCAGTTACAAATGTCCAGCAAAAACTTGTGTAAAGGTAAAATACCTGAAACACACACAGAGACTACTGTATACAGTATCAATGAGCTCATGTTTTCTGTCAGTTTCTCCTAACCTGACCTCTGACCCTGACCCCTAAATCAGCACTTACACCACTACATCAAACACAGTTCAGTTTCACAGGTTTCACTGTATTAATAACAGTGTTTATGAATGCTCACAATTTTGGCTTTCACAAGAAAACTGCTGCTCTGATTGTATTTGCTCTGAATTCAGTGTTGAATTCAATGTTCAGTATTGTCAGGAGTGATTATTTTTCCTCCTTTTTATCAAAAGTGATTTATTTTTCCTGCTTTGATCACTTCAGATTTGAAACAGATGTGTGTTTTGTATTTTGAGTTTTAGTTCACATTGTTTGTGAAAGCGGTCAAACTTGTTTCCGTACCCTCTGAGGTATTTTGTAGATTCTAGGTTAAAGGGTCATTTCTCAACTTCTACACACATTCATAAAAAGTTTTCAACAGTAATTTCAGTCAATTTGTTTGTCAGATTTACATTTATTAATTTAGCAGTTTTCACCCAAACTGACTTTCAAATAATGAATAAAACAACAATTTTTCCTAAGCAGGCACTAACACAGAAGAGCTGACCAATACATTCAAACATTGTCTAGAAGTAATCATGGATGTAGATTGAGGGCTTTTTGGTTTTCAATAAAGTCTTTGCACACACGTGTGTGGAGCAACTGTTCTTGTATTTCACTATTTTTTGATGAACCAAAATATTACATTTTGTCAGATAGGAAATGATTTCTACAGTCATAAAACACCTCAGACTAATGCACTAATGCAGCAGGTCATTTTTTAGGGGTTTAATGGTTCTTTATTTCTTAAGTTTCTACTTGTTTGTTATGTGAATTTAGTTCAATGTCACATTAAAGATGAGGGGAAAATTACATTATTATTATTATTTAATCTCAAAAACCTGCAGAATAAAAAGGGCTGTGTAGACTTTTCATACATCTGTACTGTACATCTAGAACACACCTAATAATCAAAGGGGTGAAATGCAGATGAACAATTAAATAAAATAAAAATATAAGAACAGCTTTGTTCACTGGTCTTTATTTTCATATCTATTCAAACACAAATGCAAAAAGTATGATCTCATCTGTCATTTTGACATTTAAATTTTGTGCTTTTAAGTTTTTCTCACAAAAATTAAATGTACATTTGGTTGGCAGTTGTACAGCGATAAAGAGAAGAATGACATCATATATACATATATACAGAATTTACCTGAAATCTAATGTTACTATTACAAGCTCTATAATATCAGAACTGAGCTGCTGAAGAAGGAGACACAAGGAAAACATTTATGTGACGAAATTAATAGAATAAAATGAGCAGGAAATTAGACTAAACTTGTGAGAGTAAAAGCCTTGTGGGTAATCTGATCTCTCATCCAGTGTCATATCAATATGATATAAAAATACTGAACTTATATGACTATGATCAAAGCATGATCTCCTGAGGTCATTATCTAATACTAAATGTCTCCTCAAGTGCCTCAAACACTCCTGACCTGTTATTACCAGTCTCTATTAATTAACACTAATAAAATCAATATATAGTCAGTTAACGGATGCTTTTGTTTCTCACACTAGTGTTCATTCAGTAGGTGAAGAGACTCGTGATTGGATGGAGGACGGATGGCCGGCAGTGAAGATGGACACGTGACAATGAGTCGGACAAATCTACATTTTGACACATATATTTGACAATCTGTCAAATATAAAAACAATAAACACTATCAAAACAAATCGCAAAATCAAAAATTTTTAAAATACAAATCGTTAAGAGTATAAGTTTGCACACACCGTTTTTGCTTAAACATTTCCAGACTGAATCATACTTCAATAAAGGCTTTATTGTTAACATAATGAAGTTATTAACCTTGGATAATGGTAATATATTAAAGTATAATTGTTAATTGTAATTTTTTTTGCATATATATATATAAAAAAAAAAATTAAAAAAGTTTCATCAAACAAATTACAAGAACAATAAACCAACGTACAGGGAACATAACATCAACATAAACAGGGAAGAAACTGAATAGAGCTGAAATATCAAAGTGATGGTGCAGTTTCACTTTAAAACTGCTTCATTAAAAACGAGACACTTCTGATCCTGATGGAGCTCTAAACCATGAACCTGCTCTGAACCCCAGCTCTACTGAGAAAGATATTTCATTTTAGAATCAATACCTTTTCTTTATGATATCATGCTTAATATTGTTTCACTTATTACATATGAAAATATCAGCCCTTATATTTTTGGAAGGGGTCTCTAACAGATGATTAATATTTAATATTTATTCTTTGAAATGAATTTATATATGATTGTGTTTGTGTTTTACTGAGCGACAGCTCCATCTACTGGTCATTTATGAGTTCATTATTAGTAAACTCATGTGATGTTGTAGATTTAAAGAGCTGATGGCATTATTTCTCATCATCTTACAGGCCTGAGACACTAATGAACTCATTGAGATGTAGTCTAAATGATAAAAACATTTAATCCTGTATGTTCTCATCCATCACAAAGATCAGTAAATGTGTGTGTGGATAGTTATACTGGTTATAGTGAACGACAGCATGCTGGTTTTGGAAACCATAAAGAATCATGAGTGTGTGAATTACAGACAGTTTCAGGAGAAGAAATACACAATATTGTCAGTTTCAGTCCATTATTGTCTGTTTCTAAAGTATTGATCGATCACTAGTGAAACATCTACTGTAATAAATGAGTATCCAGTACAACTCAGATGACATGCTGACTCATGAGCGTTCAATAACTTATAAAAACACCCCTGAAACTAATTCTCTTTATGAACAGATATTCTAGTTTAACTGGAGTTTCAGTCATTTGTACTAAATTTTGTTTTATCTCTGAAAAATAATAAATATTTAACCACATGCTTTGGGAAACAAAGATGTGAATTTCTCCTTCAGTTTCTGATGGAGGTTGTCCCAAACTCTTCACATGTAAAGCTGTAAATTCTCTCCTCATCATCAGCAGACAGACGTCAAGCTCAACATCAGAAGAGTGGAGGAGAAAACAGGCGAATTAAAGGTCTTCTGTGTACAAGTCTGCTTAAATGTTCACCAAATTAAATTGAATTTATCCTTGTTTTACAGCTGATGTTTCTAAGTTCATGAATATCAGAAAAGTCATAAATGTACAAACTCGTGTGAATTCTGCAGATGAATAAAGCGATGAAACAGCAACAGATCATGATGATGGACACTGAGGATCAAACTCAGACGTGTGTCGCTGATCAGAGAAACACTGACACAGAAAAAACAATGAAAGAGTAAATTCATCTCAGACCTGAATCTTGATTTCAGTCAGGAGTGTCTCATAAGAGATGTGCAGAAAGTGTCGTGCTGAACCACTGAATTATGAAATCAAAACTGAGCGTATTCTTGCATGTCCCTGTATTTTCAGATTTTTTATTATAAACAAGATGAAAAACAAAAGATGAAAAACAAACACAGATCCATAAAGAAGCATGTCATGTTTGTCAGAGCAGAAAAATTGGTAAATGGTACACATTAATACCTTTTGAAAAGGTACATCCCTATTTTTTGTACCTTATTTCTGAGAGTTAATGCCCCGGTATACTTCAAACGAAATCGAAGAACGAACTGATGTGACGTCATTTCAAACAAAATCAGGCCAAAACAAAGTTCGTTTTGTGTTCTTTTTGGAAGTTCGAAACGGCTTGCCAAAGCAAACTTTCAGGAAAGTTCGCTCCGCCTTCTCTCGCGTGGGACGCGTCTCTGACTCATTTCATGTGTTGAGCTCGTCGAGGTAAGATGAAAACATGAACACTGGATAGCCGTTTTATAGTACAAAATGAAGTTGTACTTGTAAAACAAAATGAGGCACTAACACTGTTTTCCATGTTTGATACTGTAAAGCTGCTTGATTTTAAGCAATCTATTGAATAAAGTGCTATATGAAGACGTGACGTGACTGAGTGCTAATTTGCAGAGCTAGTGCTAACATTCCCATGTTGTTATGATCAGACGCTTTTCTAATGCTTTCTATAATAAATGCTTTCTGTTTTCTCATTTTTGTTGAGTTTATTTTGTTACTGAGAAGAAAGTGCACGGCACATATTTACATATTCATCTAAACGCCGCTCTCAGCAGTGTGGTGCCGCGTCACATGTTCGTTTACAGTATATCGCTGGTCACACATTTCGAACTTCGTTTTACCCCTAAACGAAGAACGAAAAAGAAGTTCGTTTGAAGTATACCGGAGCCTTTACAGACAGTAACTCTGTGTTCATCCATCCAGATTGGAGACAGAAGTGGATGATACAGTGTTTCTTATGACCAGCGATATGTGAAATATCGACTGAATGAGTGTAACACATCTACATGTTGTAAAATAATTTTTCCATGGAATCGGATCTGGGAAATCTTTCATCAGGGTCTATGAGATAGAGAGAGATCAAGACATCAAGTCATGGATGTTGATGTAAAATAAATGTCATTATTCTTCATACACATGGATCTGTGTCAGTGTGAACAGTAAGTAAAAAGTCATTTCTTTGACATGCACAGGAAGTAAAAGATGTGACTCTTAATCTTTAGCTAATGATAAAAACATCAGATCTGCTTTTAAAACAGTGAGCAGTGATTTAATGTCTCAATGAAGTTTCAGCATGTGAAAGCATAAATCATACCTGTTTCTCCTCCTCCACCGGGCATTTTCAACACAAAGAAAATAACTGATAAATGTTTAATGTTATAAAACTCAAGTGTTTGATGGTCTTCCAGTGGATCTCTTCCAAAATTCACCCGTAACAGATCTAGATCTGACAGAAGACAAACATTAGTAACATATGATGAACATCTCAAATGACATGTTGACACACGAATATGAAAATAATTTGTAGGCCTACATTCACAAATGCAGTTTATGAACAGATAATTGTGTTTATTTATTTTTTTCTCTTTGTCTTAAAGTGTGTTATCTCCAGAGACCAACCAGCTGCTCCAGGAATCTTCTCTCTGAATTTCTCCTTCAGTTCTCTGATGGTGGTTTTATTAAACTCTTCTAATGAATCCGACACTTCTAACGGTTTATTCTTCTTGTCATTAAAGTTGATGAGGACCTGATAGACCATTCTGAATCTGTTTTAGCAGAAAATGACCATGAACAGAGAAGAAACAGGAATCGTTTGATCGCTGTGAGCTGAAATAAAACAGCGTTTGTACAGTTTCACTTTCACTTTAAGTACGCACTACTTTAATGCGTCAAAGGGGGCGTGTTTAACTCAACATGACCCGGTAGAGTTAGCGGTTCAATAAGGAAGCATTACACCAGAGAAAATAATAGGGAAAAAAATGAGAAAAGATTAAATTTGAATCTGAACATTATAGCGTCTGGAACGATATGTGGTTTTTGTAAAGGTAAAAATGAAACAGCACAAGCAATTGCATATTAAAAAACTAATATAGGCTAGGTCAATATAATTTTTTTCAGGGTTTCTACAGCTTAATTTCACCATAAACAAATTCTAAATTAGCTATAAGCCAAAAATGAAAGTAGAATTTTAAACGTAAAACTAACATTTTGTTAGTCGATGTTTAAATACTTTTAATCAGCTGTGTTGTACGCTCAAATAGCGTTCTGATTGCAGTGTTTGATTCTCAGCAGCAGATGTCAGTGTTTAGCCTTAAACTTCAGAACAGACAGAGCTGCTGAATTAGAGGAGAGTGGGGCACAACCTAACGCTTTTTGACTTTCTCAGTATCTACTTAGGGTTCAGATAGTTTCTTTTGTTCCACATGTTACGTCCAAGGACGTATTCAATGTGTTTTATAATTAAGTACATTGTGTGTGTTGGATGTGGTTTTGTTTGCTTTCTCTCTCTCTCTCTCTCTCTCTCTCTCTCTCTCTGTCTTTCTTTTCTTTCTTTCTTTCTATTATTCTCTCTCTCGTCACATACTCTAATCAGCTGTATTCAATCTGGTGATTGGATGATGATGGGAAGGAGCAGACCCATAAGAAGTGGTGGATCTGTGGAGAAGGCAGAGAGGGGGACGTTTTTCTGGCAGCCGGCAGCCATAGACTGTTAAAAAAAAAAAAAAAAAAAAAAAAAAAAAAAAAAAAAAAATATATGGACGTAGTGTCCGTGACGTCACCCATAAAATTCTGAAGAGCAGTTTTGAAGCGAAAATGATTAGATAAAGCAGAAATTAAAGCAATAATACGAATTAATATAATGAATGCTTGGCAAAAACAATGGGAAGGAAGTAAAGGACATCATTTGTACAAGATAAGAAAAGAAGTACACTTTAAAGATGGCTGCCTGACTCTGAGTGTGTGTTGCAGATCCAGGGTTTTCTGATATAAATTGGCTACTAACCATTGATATTCTGCATATCTGATCGGTCTGTGAAATAACTAAATAACAAAGCTCCTTAATGAAGTAATTTTGAGAAAACCATACTGATACTCAAGACCACACCAGCAAACAATGGAGCAAGCCGCGGATATCACACTCAAGCATATTTGGGATGCAATTCTTCAGACTAAAACTGATATCTATGCACATATTGATGCAAAAATTGCACCAATACAAGCAAGCACTGAAAAAATACAAGGCTCTATGTCAACAATAAGTGACCAGATAAATATGCTGGAACAAAGAGTGAGCTCCAACGAGGACAATGTTGAGGATCTCACCAAATGCGTGAAGCTACTTGAAAAGGAAAACATTTACCTCAGAGCCAAAGTTGACGATGCTGGAGCCGTGCTTGTAATCTTCGGTTCATAAATATTCCTGAAAAGTCTGAAGGCAGGGACACCATTGCATTTATGAACCAGTTAATTCCACAGCTCCTGGGCAAGGAAAGTTTTCCGACTCCGGCTCCTATTGAGAAGGCGCATCGCACTCCAACTTTCCTGCCTGGGAACAAAACCGACAGACCACGGCCGATTCTGGTGAAGTTTCTCAGCTTCCAGGATAAGGTTCACATCCTACGTCTGGCTAAAGAAAAAAAGGAACTGCTTTTCCAGGGATCGTGAGTCCATATTTTCCTGGATTTTAGCGCTGATCTGACGAAAAGACGCCACGAGTTCGATGCTGTTAAAAAGAAATTCCGGGAAATGGATATCAAGTATTCAATGATATATCCATGTACTTTGCGGGTACTTGAGGACGGAAAAACCAGAAGCTTCCGCTGTCCAGCCGACGCGGAGAACTATATTCGTCGGGACGAGTCTCTTTCATCTATGGAGTAGTGAGTACTATGAACGGTCAATGTGGCCTTATCAATTAGAATGTGACACTAAACTTGTTAGGACATAGACTGAGAACACTAGAAATATTTGCTTCCATTAGAAAACAGTTATGATGACTTCTACTTGAAGACTTGGCAAAGCTTCTGATAAACTGCATAACTGACCAGGAGACACTGCTATTTGCTGTAAAGTGCATACATGCTATAACGTGATGATGTAATAATTGTTGTAAAATTGGAATGCAGACTTCTCATAGGCCCTTGCTTTTGGCTTTTGGTTACAGCTGATATGGCAAAATAGAAAGATGAAATAGTAATTTAATTTTATATGTTGTGCCTACCATTTATTCAAACTAGGGTTCTCTCTTTTTTTTTTTTTTTTTTCTTTATAAGCCATTATTTCCATTTTTCCTTCATTGATACCTGGATCTGCTGAAACATGCAAGAATACAAAATATGTCTCACGCAAGTCTTTGTTTGTCTTCGTCTATGGATGTCTATGTTTGTGACAGAATGTATGTCTACGTATATGTCTGGGTGTATGTGTGTGTATGTTTGTCTAGGTTGCCCTGCTCACCATCGCCTAACTCCTATCTCAGTGAAATCCCACTTTAAGAATATATTAAATTAGATAATATAATAGAACTAGTAAAAGGCCTAAAAATAATTCATGTAAATATAAGGAGTTTACCTCGAAATCAACCTTCTACGGGCCTGGGTCACTCTCTACAAACCAAATATCATGACAATTTCTGAAACTGGCTACATTCTAATATTGCAGATACTGAAATTATAATTGAAGGATTTACAATGTATAGAGCTGACAGAGGTACGAGAGGAGGTGGGGTAGTGATCTATGTGGACATGAGTCTCAATTCCAAATGTATTGTATCTTCAATTGAGCCAATTAATTTTGAAAGTATTTTTGTTAAAATAACATTTCATGCCAATCGTCATTAATTGTGGGTAGTATTTATAGGCCCCCCTCTCTGCTCCAACTCACTCATTGTTAAATATCCTAAATACAATTGGCTCATACACAAAAGCAACATAAAAGAATTAATAATTTTAGGTGACTTCAATAGAAATTGGCTTGACCATTCTTCTACTAAGGACAAGAACTTAATTAAAAGTGTCAATTTAACTCAGCTAATAATGAGCCTACCAGGGTTAACGGCCAATCATCATCACTTCTGGATTGGATTTTGGTCACCAACCCAGAACGAATAATAACTTAGGGGTAAATGTCGGATTGTATGATGACCATTCCATTGTACAGTTAACTGTGTGTGGAAAATTAAGTACCAAAATTACTACCTTAATGTATTAAATATAGACAATGTAAAAAACTTAATCTAGACTACTTTAGAAATGACTACTCAATATACAATGGGATCGTATGTCATTAATCCCTTCAATTGATGATGCCTGGGAATTTTTTATTCTGAAGTAATGAATGTGATTGATAAACTGCCCCATATAAAATTCAAAGGGTTAAGGGAAGGACTCTGCCATGGTTGAGCTCTGATTTACTGAGCCTTTATAAACTAAGAGATAAAGCATGGGATAAATACCATAAAGTAAACACCGTGATGACTGGGAGGTTACAGGCGCCTACGCAATGATTGCAAAACTAGGACTAGAAATGCTCAATCCAATTATTATAAAAAATAGCCTGTCCCCAAGAAACCAATAACCCAAGGCAATTTTGGAAAAAGTTAATTGCAGTTCTTAATCGGAACAACAAAAATCTGATTAAACAGATCTGTGTAAATGATGGTTTTATTTCTAAGCCAGAAGAAATATCCCATATTTTTAATGAACATTTTTCAAATATTAGCCAGTCACGACCAACACCATATTGGAATACAGCTTATCAAAATGAAACTCCATCACATCTTTTTTGTTTTAAAATGACTTCACCACAGGAAGTGCTTAAAGTTATACTTAAAATGAAAACCAATACGAGTGCTGGGCCTGACGGCATTGAAGCAAAATTTATAAAATATGCTGACTATATTCTTATGTATCCCTTGGCAGAGCTTTTTAACTTGTCTTTTACAACCAATTCACTGCCATCTATCTGGAAATGTGCCAGAGTAACACCAGTGTTCAAAGGGGGGGATTCTACAGATATCAACAATTACAAACCTCTCTCAATTATATGTGCTGTCCAAAAGATATTTGAAAAACTAATCTTTAATCAACTATCATCATATGTCAACAACAATAATATTTTATCTCCCTGTCAATCAGGGTTTAGATATAACTACTCAACAACAACAGCTTTACTTAATCTCACCAATGATATCTTAATAGGTTTTGATAAGCAGGAGTCTACCGGTGCAATTTTTATAGATTTCACCAAAGCTTTTGACACTGTTGACCACTATCTTTTGCTGGACAAGCTTTATTCAATTGGTGCCTCCAGAGAGGTACTGCTCTTGTTCAATTCGTATCTACATTGTCGAAAACAATTTGTCATGGTACAGGGTAAATCTTCAGAGACTAACATAATTACTAAAGGTGTTCCACAAGGCTCATCTCTGGGGCCCCTACTATTTTCAATCTACATAAATGATATGTCTAAAATAATTGAAAAATTTAAAATCCATCTATATGCTGATGACACCGTTATCTATAGCTCAAACAAAAATGTACATAATATACAAGAGTCACTTCAGTTCGATTTTAATCAAATACAATCTTGGCTCACTCAGCATAATCTTATTTTAAATAATAAAAAATCTTTCAGTATGCTTTTTTCAAAGCGCCCGGGTCTAAATCTGCAGAGCATGACCATATTTTTATCAGATGGAAAACAACTCGAAAGCACAAACTCTTTTAAATATCTGGGGGTGTGGGTTGACCCAGAACTTACCTTTAAACCACACATTGATTATATATCTAAAAAAGTCCATGCATGTCTTGGTCAGCTCTACAGATCAATCAATAGCTTTACACAAACGATTAGGAAAAGAATAGTACAACAACTGCCAATAATTGATTATGGGGATGTAATCTATCAAAATGCAACAGAATCTGCTCTTAAACCTATAACTATATTAACCAACTCACTATGCAGATTTGTTTTAAAATGTCATTACAACACTCATCACTGCTTAATGTATAACTGTTATACTTAATGTATAACAGTGGCTCTACTCTGAGCTCCTCCCGAGTGACCGAGCTCCTCACCCTATCTCTAAGGGAGCGCCCAGCCACCCTGCGGAGGAAATTCATTTCAACTGCCTGTATCCGGGATCTCATTCTTTAGGTCATGACCCAAAGCTCATGACCATAGGTGAGAGTAGGAAGGTAGATTGACCGGTAAATTGAGAGCTTCACCTCACAGCTCAGCTCCTTCTTCAGTGCAACGACTGCATTACTGTAGAAGCCGCACAGATCCGCCTGTCAATCTCCCGCTCCATCCTTCCCTCACTCGTGAACAAGACCCCAAGATACTTAAACTCCTCCACTTGGGGCAGGACTACTCCACCAACCCGAAGGGGGAAAACCACCCTTTTCCAGCTGAGAACCATGACCTCGGTCTTGGAGGTGCTGATTCTCATCCCAGCCACTTCACACTCGGCTGCAAACCGTCCCAGTGCACGCTGAAGGTCCTGGTTTGATGGAGCCAACAGGACAACATCATCTGCAAAAAGCAGCAACGAGATCCTATGGTCCCCAAACCGGACTCCCTCCGGCCCCTGGCTGCACCTAGAAATCCTGTCCATAAAGATAATGAACAGGACCAGTGACAAAGGGCAGCCCTGCCAGAGTCCAACACGCACCGGGAACAGGTCTGACTTACTGCCGGCAATGCGAATCAAGCTCCTGCTCTGGTCGTACAGGGACCAAACAGCCCTTAGCAGAGGGCCCCGAACCCTCAAAGTATTCCTTCCACCGTCCGACAGTATCCCAAGTTGAGGTCAACAGCTGCCCACCTCCACTGTAAATAGTGTTGGCAGGGCACTGATTCCCCCTCCTGAGGCGCTGGATGGTTTGCCAGAATTTCCTTGAGGCTGACCTGATAGTCCTTCTCCATGGCCTCACCAAACTCCTCCCCCAGACCCGAGTTTTTGCCTCCACAACTATCCGGGCTGCAGTCCACTTGGCCTGCCAGTACCCATCAGCTGCCTCAGGAGTCCCACAAGCCAGCCAGGCTCGATAGGACTTTTTCAGCTTGATGGCATCCCTTACTTCCAGTGAACCACAAAGTCGATCATCGACCTCCAGCCTAGGGTGTCCTGGTGCCACGTGTACTGATGGACACCCTTATGCTTGAACATGGTGTTCATTATGGACAAACCGTGACAAGCATAATATTCCAATAACAGAACACCACTCGAGTTCAGATCAGGGGGGCCGTTCCTCCCAATCACACCCCTCCAGATGTCACTGTCGTTGCCCACGTGAGCGTTGAAGTCCCCTAATAGAACAACGGAGTCCCCAGTCGGAGCACTTTCCAGCACCCTTCCCAGAGACTCCAAGAAGGCCGGGTACTCTGCACTGCCATTCGGCCCGTAGGCACAAATGACAGTGAGAGACTTATCCCTGACCCGAAGGCACAGGGAAGCGCCCCTCTCGTTCACCGGGGTAAACTCCAACACATGGCGGCTAAGCTGGGGGGCTATGAGCAAGCCCACACCAGCCCGCCGCCTCTCACCGCGGGCAACCTCCAGAGTAGTGGAGAGTCCAGCCTCTCTCCAGGAGTTGGGTACCTCTCAACCTCCCGCACAAGCTCAGGCTCCTTTCCCCCCCAGCGAGGTGACATTCCATGTCCCTAGAACCAGATTCCATGTCTGGGGATTGGGTCGCCGAGGCCCCTGCCTTCGGCTGCTGCCCAATCCACACTGCACCGGTCCCTCCTGCAGGTGGTGGGCCCATGGGAGGTTGGCCCCTACGTTGCTTCTTTATATATACGTTGCATATCCGCCACCTGCTGTACTGGACTGTGGGCCAGAGATTAGTGTGTGTGTGTGTACACACATATATATATATATATACACAAAAAAAAAAAATATTATATATATAATTTTTTTTTTTGTGTATAATATATATATATATATATATATATATATATATATAATATATATGTATATATGTGTACACACACACACACTAATCTCTGGCCCACAGTCCAGTACAGCAGGTGGCGGATATGCACCTTAATTGCTAGTTGCCTCCCACCAATAAAAATAGAAGAAGAAGAAGAAGAAGAAGAAGAAGAAGAAGAGAAACTGGGGGAGGTTGCCACTTGGTGGCAATGGCTGGACTGTGACTGGGCAGGAGATGGCAGAAGGAAGAGATGAATCAGGAAGTGAGATGGGATTCAAAGAAGATGGCGGGGGAGATAGTAGTGTATGGAATGTAGTACGGTCAAGAAAATGGGGAAAAAAAGGAAAATGAAACATCAAATGTGGATGAAACGGATAGTGAGCAAAGTGTTGTTGTAACAGCAAGGCAGGAAGAGGAACATAAAGTGAAATAATTAATAAAATAATTACATAAAATTATGTGTAATTACATAAAATTAGAAGGGGCGACGTTTGGTGAGTGGAATCCAGTTAAATTAACAAAAGCAATTAACAAGTTGCTGGGTGAGGTCAAAATGCTAAGGTCTTGAGAAACAGATCACTGTTGATTGTTTGTAGGAATAAAGTGCAAAAAGAAAAAGCCTTGGAAATGAATAAAATTGATAAAACGAGAGAGCAGTGTTCGTTGATTGAGTACAAAAAAGTGAATCGAGGAGTCATTACAGGAATAATTACAGATGTGTCAGAAGAACAAATGAAAGATAATATGACAGCAGCAAAAGTACTGGAAGTAAAACGCCTTACAACAACCAGAAATGGGGAGAAATGCAATAGCTTGTCTGTTATGTTTAAGTTTGATGAAACAAAACTTCCTGGTATGGTGTACATAGGATACATGAGCTATAAGGCTTTAAGTGCCAAAAATATGGTCATGTAGCAGCAATATGTAAGGGCAAACAGATGTGGCAGATGTGCAGGTGAACACGAGTATGGGAAGTGTGGAGAAGGAGTAAAGCTCAAATGCTGCAACTGTGGAGGAGAGCATAGCTCAGCTTATCGTGGCTGCGAAGCCAGCAAAAGGGCAGTGGAAATACAACGAGTGAAGGCATTACAAGGAATTACATATGCGGAAGCAGTAAAGAAAGTCTCTAGAGAAAAGATTGTTTATAAACCAGAAAACAACGAAACTAAAGATAGACCCTGCGGGAACTGTGAAAAGCTTGTGGCAAAGAAAGACATGCTAATTATGAGTGAGAATGAATTTGTGTTGTTCATGGTTGAGGTGATAAATTGCTCAGCACAGACAAAGTAAAACTGGAAGATCAAAATAAATTAGTTAAAGCAGCGGAAAAATATCATTGTGTATTAAAGGACTCAGCTGTGAAGTATAGTTGAAGAAATTTTAACTGCAGGAATTTCAGGAATGAAATTAACTGCAGGAATGTAAACTCTCAGTCATGGGCTGGTGGACCTTCATGATTTTAGCTATATTGCAGTGGAATGCCAGGAGTTATAGGATTATAGCTACAGGATTATAGCTAATGGGTAAGAGTTCAAAAAGCTTGTTCTTGATTTACCAGATAAACCTCATGTAATATGTGTACAAGAGACGTGGTTGAAACCACTATTAGATTTTGTGATACCTGGATATTTTGCAATCAGAAATGATTGGGAAACAGGAAAAGGTGAGAGAGGGACCAAATGTTCTCTGAGCAGAGTTGATTTAACTCTGTGGATTTTACTGTGCACCGTCACTCAAGTCAGTTCAGTGTTGATTCAGTTCAGTTCAATAACTGTAGAGTTTATCATACTGTATATACAGTGTGTTTCTGCACACACCTGTACATGTGCGTGAATCAAACTCCACTGCACAATAAACAAGCAAAAGACAAGAGTGTAGTGTTTTACACTTATTACATCCGTGTGGAGTTTGATGTGTAGCTGGATAAACGTTTGGTGTGTAGAGTTACTATACAAAAACACCATTTTTAGTAGAGTTAATAATTTTGAATTAAGTGTTTGCTTTTGCCAGAGATGGTTTGTTTGTGTCTTTGTGTGTAGGTTTTGAGAATGGATCCATAGTTTCAGAATTGTAAACAGTTATACTACTTACAGAACGAACGCAACACCAGTTCCATTTTTTCCGTAAATAGAATAGGGAAGTCGTAGGACATACAGAATAAGCATTTTGAAGAATACGAAAGTGCGGTTTTGGCGGAACCACTTGGAAGGCGATCATTTGTTTATATAAAGCAAATACATTTACATTTTTTAGAAAATGGCCAGTCTTGTTGCTAGATAAGACTCTTAATCCCTTATCTGGAATCGTTTAAAGCTCTTTGAAGCTGCACTGAAACTGTAATTTTGACCTTCAACCGTCTGGAGGCCATTGAAGTCCACTATATGGAGAAAAATCCTGGAATGTTTTCCTCAAAAACCTTCATTTCTTTTCAACTGAAGAAAAAAAGATATGAACATCTTGGGTGAAATTATCGGGAAATTTTATTTGAAAGCGAACTAGTCCTTTAAATAACTGCCTCAAATGAAACCGTTAATGACTGACAAAACAATCCTCTGACATTCGCTGGTGAAAAACCTCATAACCTCATTCAAGCATTGGGACAATGTTAATATAACGACATACGCAGGTGTCTGACCATACATAATACCACAATACTTGACAACATGGTGTTTAATAATATAGATTAATTTTTTCCTGAATAGTAGCGGTTTTACTGTAACCCACAATTTTCACTGGTTTTTGAAACACATTCTAAATAATCTGCAGTTCATTTTCATTTTACTTTAACGGTTGGTGTCATATCATCAGAAAAACTCCCGAGATCCATAAGCTAATGCCAGTGACTTACCTTTGAGACTCGACAGCTGAGCCTGGGCATTTCTCTCAGCGTCACATTATATATGCCGTACTATTTGAATTCATTGGTTGACTGCCAAATTAAAATGTTAAACAGAGCGATAAAATAACATTAACTGGTTAATATAAATTTCAAATAAGTGTTTTTCAGAATGAATAAACTTGATTTTGTTTCCATTTTGTTCCTGGTTTGTTTGTTCCTTCATTTCTTTCATTCTCGTGTTACTCAGCACATTTGAGCTCCTGCTAGAGGTTTGTTCTCTCATGTCAAGCAGGTTCGGTTGAGCTCCTGTTTATATAAATCAGTCATTTTGAGAGCACATGTCAGCTTTTTTTGTGGTCATTCTTCACCCTCTACAAATGTTCCCACACACTGATTTTCTGCCCGACACAGTTTTTTCTACTGACTAACCAACTAAGGTAGTCGATCAAAGCTGGTTTCCTCGATTATCTACTGATACTGTTTTAAGAAGAATATCTTTATTTTGACATTAAATAATATTTAAATTGTGAGATAATAGCCCAAGACAGAGGATTTAAGAGGTGAAAACCTGCTTTGGGAGGATTCATCAATTCAGACCCCTGAAGGTCAAACAAAATCTGCTTCAAGAAAATGGAACAGACTGAAATTTTAGTCTTAATTAAAATCTCATTTGACTATTTAACAATGGACAAGCCATTCAATGTGTCACGCTTCAACTTCTAATGAGAGAGCAAAAGTTGAGTTCAAGGTATGAGGGTAGATGGGAAATTGAGTCCAAATGATGTGTGTAGTCCAGGGTGGAGTGCCCTCTGATGGCAATGACGGATGACAGATACACTATGGCGATTCAAAGTGGTGTACATAAAATGGAACAAATACATAAGAATTAAAAAGATTGATATAAAATGCATTAAAACAGTTAAGAGAATACAATGAAAGAGAATAAAAAGAGGATACATGAATAAAATACAGTGCAGTCAGTTTGGATGTATCACAGTGTTCATTCAGTAAATGCACAGCTAAACTGAAGTGTTTTGACTCTGGATTTGAATGTGACTACTGTTGGAGCACATCTGGAGCCTCATTTCCGTAGATTTCATCCAAACAGTATATGTATGCACAAAAGCTAGATTCTGCATATGCACAAGTTTTCAGACATGTGAAACCAAACTCCAGAACCTGTGTAAAATTCCCTTTATAAATCCAGTCAGAGAAGACTGCAAATCAAAGGTATGCAGTTTTGCTCATAAGGTGAACATATATTTTAGGATGTTTATAGGCTATTTTTAGTGGAAACAGATCAGCCTGCTTATTTATTGCAGTGTAAATACAATTGTCTGTATCTGCACATCACTGACAAAGTATTTAAAAAAGGAAACATGCAAATCTTACAATAATCCACCCTGCTGGAGAAGAAAACATGAACAAGTATCTCCAAGTCTTGCAATATTTTTGAGATGATAGTGTGTGGATTTAGTTATGGCTTTTTACGAGACTACTGAAACTAAGATCTGACTCCAGAATCACACCAACATTCCTGACTTGATGTTTTGTTCTTTGATTCCAAGAGTCAAGGTGTGTGTTTACCTTGAGATCAATGACTTCAGGTTTGTCTTTGTTTAACTGAATGAAGTTTTTAACTTCATCAATGCATTGGCACAGAAAGTCAATGGGGCAGTAGTCGTTAGGTGAGAGGGCGAGGTGGATCTGGGTGTCGTCTACATAGCTGTGATGGGCAATTTGGTTCGTTCTCATTATTTGGCTCAGTGGCAGCATATACAGATTGAACAAGAACGGTCCAAGGATTGAGCCTTGAGGGACTCCACATGTCATGGATGTTCACTCAGACTTATGGATACTCAAATAATAACCTCTCCATTCTGAGTTTGACCTGAACCATTTCAGGACCATCCCAGAAAGCCCGACCAGCACTGAGGTCGAGTAGAACCAGCATTGATATTTTACCTGTATCAGTATTTGAGTGAATATCATTTATTATCTTTACGAGCGCTGTCTCTGTGCTGTGATGAGGTCAGAAACCAGATTGAACTTAACTTGTTCAGCTGATTGAAAACAACTTTTTCAATGATCTTGCCTTTGAAAGGGAGATTTGAGATTGGTCTGTAGTTGCTCAATATGGTTATCCAGACTGCTCTTTTCAGGAGGGGCTGAACCACGCCGTTTTCAGAGAGTTTGGAAAAGTCCCAGAGAGAAGTGAGGCGTTTACCACTTCTAGAAGATCTGCTTCTAAACAGTTCAACACACTTTTGTTGAGTTTCTCCAAGGTGTTTTGTGTCTGCCACTCTTCTTCCTGACTTTCACTGGAGCAAAATCATCCATTACACTTTTGATTTAATGGAATCAAAGAGAAAATCAACAGTCACAGATATGTTTGGTGTTAAAGATACAGCCTTCAGAAACAGCACACTACTGTTCTCATTTAAGACACTTAAATGAATGAATATAAAGTTTCTTGAAATAAAAACAACTGAACATGTTGAATTATTATACTAAAGATGATGATCATGTCTAGTAAACTAGATTCAAAGTCATGGGAATATTAATGCGATCATACATGTCAAAGCAAAAGCCACTGCTGTTTGAACAGCTGAAAACAAATGATCTGTTTCAATTTCAGATTCACAATCAATCCAGTTATTATGATCAATATTAAATCTATGTCTACTGTGCTGGAGTGTGACACAGATGAAGTCAAACAATCACACTATCCAAACTTCCCTGTTTGACCGACTTGAACCTGAAAACTGCCATTCAGAGAGAGAGAGATGCAGTAAAGGAGCTGATCACTCACTCATGGCCTGATTACTCTAGGCTCCTCCCACTCGTCCTCCCCACCAATCAGAACGCTGGAAGACTCATTGATCACAGCTGCACTGGAGTACAGGAGCTTTGAAAAGCTCTTGTGGTGAATCAGTGTCTGTCTGATGCTCGCTCAGATCTCTCTCTATCTCTCTCATTTTCCTCCCTGCGGTATGGTAATATAATGTTTCCTCCTTTCAGCTCCAGTCTCTTCTGGGCTGTTTGTTCTTTTGGCTTTTATCAGTTTGGGCCTCTATGTTGGGCTCATTATGGGGGAACCTTTTGACAAAACCATTTTCAGTCTCTTACCCATTTGCTCATGAGTTTCTGTCCAGCTAACAATCTCCATGAAAAGTTTGGCCTCAGACTATTTCAAACCAGAAGAAGAGAAGTGGATATTTCTCAGCATTGATGATGTTGCAGTAAAAAATGAATGAACTCAAGATATAATATTGTATGAATAAAACACAGATGGCATCTGTAAATCTAGAATAAAAGATCCATAAAAAGGAGGGGAAATATCAGTCTTAATTCCAACAGGAGTGTCTGTAAAAACAGAGTCCAGTTCTGAACAACTCCATTTGAGCACTTTGAGCAAAGCAGATGTGGTAGAAATACATCATGAGCAGATAAAAAAACATGAGTCAAATACTTATTTCTGAACACTTACAAAATAAGTGTAAAAATTCCCAATCTTCTGATCGATGTGTGTGGAACAAGAAGCCATGAATGAAATGACAAAAGCAGCTGATAGCAAACAGGTAAATTCTGCTTTGGTAAATGAATGATCTGTTGATTTCTCCAGCACATGCCCAGAAAGAGTCCCAGTGCACACAGCGATCCACGACACTCGCTGAGGAAACACCAGCGCCACCTAGAAATCAAACACTTGATGCTTCCTTACAGTCATTTCTGAATCACTACAGGTTTATATTTCCCCATACAGAAACACAGAACGAGGCTCGTGTTTGATCGTCATCGAGAAACGGCTCAAAAGTAGCTTCAATAGCAGCGCTCGCTCTCGCCTTTGTGACGAATACTAGACTTGTTCGGACCACAATTGTTCAGTGGATCATTGTTTGAGAATTCAATACAAGTTTCAAACTGCAGTGACAGAAATCTCTCTGTAACTGATGTGTGTGTTGGTGAAATGTGCTTTTCCAGCAGCCAGACAGTCTTTACTGACAGAAGAGTCAACAGTGTTCACGCACGGCTTTCGTCTCGCTTCAGAAAAACACTTCAATCACGTTTGATGTTGTTTCTTAGATGCACACTCCGTGACCCACCAGTTGAGAAATACATTTCATAGATTGATAGATCATGTCTTCTGCTTTTAAAATCTACATACAATGAGGCTCAATATGTCATGCCAACACTATAGCAAACACGACTGACTGGTCAATGCAGTCAAGAGTCTCAACACTAGTGCTACAGGTTCAACATTCACTTTATTGAGGATCATCAGGTTACAGAAACAGCAGCTGTTGAGAGAAACTCACACACT
This sequence comes from Culter alburnus, assembly GCA_028476615.1. Classification (NCBI taxonomy): domain Eukaryota; kingdom Metazoa; phylum Chordata; class Actinopteri; order Cypriniformes; family Xenocyprididae; genus Culter; species Culter alburnus. The sequence goes on from JAOTNS010000716.1 coordinate 117,515, forward strand.
TGAGAAAGTTCAGCACTAGATGTGTTACCTGGACGCATTTTCCAGTCCAACCTGGCCTTTAATATCAAAATTAACTTCAAGCCCCATCCTCTGGCCGTATTGAAAGATTTCAGACACATGATGATGATGATGATGATGATGATGATGATGTTCTGCATTTCTTTCTTTTATACGTTTGCTGGTGGCTAATGGCACACAAACACAATTTGGGTTCCCAGCGCCACCTACTGTGCTGGAGTGACATGAAATCATCAGAATCATTAAACACTGCCATACAGAGAAATTCAAACAAATATTCCTGGAGCTTTTATTTGGATAAACTCTCATAGATTCAGAACATTTATTAATATAATCTGGATCATTTGTAGTGCTGCATCCATCCTCATTCATGATAAAGTTAAATATCTGGTTTCCGGTATAAGTGATAAACATGAATCATAAAACACTTGATTTAGCTGCTGAAGTGTTGATTACAAGAGACAAAAAGAACAGCACATTTTGAAAAATGTTAATTCTACATGAATTCTTGTTGATGCGCGACTGTAAAAAGCACCAAATGTTCTTCTTAAACTGTAGATGGACACAGTGGAAGTAAACAAAGTTGCATAAATGTCAAATGATAGTATTCTAGTGTGATCATCAGCACATTTCTACACTACAGTTCTACACGAGATTCAAGCGTGCTCTTTCAGATTGATGATTCTCTGTGAAAATCTCAAAACTTGCCTCTTCAGAAAACAGAAATCTAACGTCTCTTTGTGAAAATGTAGAGATCAAACACACAAGAATGGAGAGATGTTGGTGAAAGTGATGTTTGTGTCTCTCCGCTGCGACCCAGGCCATCCGGAGCCTCCGTTATCCTCTACAGACGCTCCAGACAGACTTTATCAAGAGGAAACTGACTAAATCTGGCCTCCTAGTAGAGTTGATACTGATGAACATGGACAAAATGGAGGAAAAGCTTCAACTTTATTCTGCAATCAAACACTTTCTGTCCTACAGAGAGTTTGGGATCATGTGATAACGGAGCCGACGGACACAAGAATCACACCAGAGATGAGAAACAAGGACCAAGATGAGCTTTATTTACAAGCTGCTGCAGAAATCAGCAAACAAAGTGTTGAGGAGTTTAATCAAATAAAAGATTAAACAGTAAAACCAGTTAAAAACAAACTTTACTAAAACTGACAAAATACAAAATCTTCAATAAAAATGAGGTCAAAGTCAATAAATACAAATGGATAAAAATCAGTAATCTTAAATAGTTAAAAAAATAAAATGTGAAGCACATAATATAAAAGTTATAAAAACAGATGGGTTGATTTAAAAAATAAAAGCCATTTAAAAAAAACTATTCTAACTTCAAATCTTCAATAAAAACGAGGTAAAAAAAAATAACGAATTGATAAAATTATAGTTAAAAATGTGAAGCCCACATATTATAAAAATGTAATATGCGTTAAAAATGCATATATGGGTTGTTAAAAATCTTCCTCCATCTGAAAATAAAACAATCAGAAACTGGGAATAGAAAGATATAATGGTTCCTTCAGCCAAACACAAATTGAAAGAAAGATTAGAAACACAGAGTGCAAAAAAAGAGAAATATTTAATACAAAAATGTTAAAGAAAATCCTCCTCCTGAAAATGAAACAAACAGAAACTGCAGTGAATCATTGTCACAGCAGAAGATCTGAAAGTGAATCATTTCACAGGACGAGCTGAAACTCTGAACTACAGACAGACACACTGTTTCTGAGCTGCTTTAGCATACAAGAGTCTGCTCATGTGAAAGACTGATATATTGATCATGATCAAAATCACCTTTATTTCTGTTTTTTATGGACAGGGGCTGGGAGCTGCTGGTGGACACTGAAGGCGGCGAGGAGCTGGTGGACGGCTGCACACATCATAGATCAGGTGTTAAAGGAGAAATGAATGGAGCTTCAGTGTGAAATGTGTTTCTGACAGCAGATTCACAGCTTCAGGATCAGGGCTGGTGTAGTTAGTGTGATGAGAAATGCAGCCTTCTGTTTGAGAAACACATTAATTCTCATCTCTACAGCAGTTTCCATCTCTCTAGAGTTTGTCTCTCTGTCGTCACACTCTTTCTGTGCTTTCAGTCTCCTCTCACCTTCTCTTCTTCAGCTCCTCCAGAGCAGCTTGAGCCGCTGCCTAACTCCAGCCGGATCCCTCTGGGAACTGCTCCCGGCCAGTGCTTGCCCTTGCTGTGTATCTAACAGAGAGAAAGATGAGGGAGAAGTCAGTCACAGCAGATCCTCTAGATAAAAAAAATTAATTACTTGAAATAAAATAACCTGATGCACTAAAACACAAAATATGTGGGATAATCCACGGCTATATGCATTAAAGGATTTTAACACACAACATAGAGGAGAAGAATCACCCAATAGGCACCGACCATAGGCTAACTTAATGATTCTTTAATGAATTTATTAAAATTATTAAGGCAACACTGACAGTGACAAGGCAATCTTTATTTTAACTAATCATATCATTTATTTAAATGAATTATGTAGAGTGTGAAATAAAACCGGTGTCTCTAACTACAGTTTACTATAAATATAAAGACATTTACGGTGGCCGAGAGAGCTCAACGCGCTGCAAATGAAGAAAACATCTTCATCGGTTTGACAACACATGCGCTGCAAATTCCACAACACTTACAAATAGTGAAACGCGCTGCAAATAAAGAAAACATCTTCATCAGTTTGACAACACATGCGCTGCAAATTCCACAACACTTACAAATAGAAAAACGCGCTGCAAATAAAGAAAACATCTTCATCAGTTTGACAACACATGCGCTGCAAAGTCCACAACACTTACAAATAGTGAAACGCGCTGCAAATAGCACATACCAGGCCCAGCGATCTCAAGTCCTTCTGCGATGATCTGAATGATGATGATGACGGTGACGATAATGATTAGGCTACTTTTAGAATTATAATAATAATTGAATTTGCCCCGCAATAATTTATAGTGCATCATGCATAACCGACGCGATGAGATTAGCTAATTAGAAAAACTCAGCTAAAGTGAAAGTAAAAACTCAGCGATGAGAGCTCTACTTCAACATGTTCTGATAACTATTTAACCTTAATTTATTTCTTAATTTTTCTCTTGTGGCAGATACAGGTGTTACTTTTTTTTTTTTTTTAAGTAACACCTATATCTCTTCTTTTTTTTTTTTTTAATACGTATGGGCCATAAGAGAAATTAAGAAATAAATTAAGGTTAAATAGTTATCAGAACATGTTGAAGTAGAGCTCTCATCGCTGAGTTTTTACATTCACTTTCTGCAGTGAATAATTGACTGGGATTTGAGACATAAAATCAAGTAAATTATTAAAAAAATATATATTATTTATTATTAATAATTTATTAATAATTTTTAACGCAAAATATATTGTCCTGGCGTCGAGACTGGCACAGACCACAACGAAAATGTTATAGGGAACACATTGACGTACCTGTCTGGGACCGCTGGCTGGGATTGTTCATGTTTACTCTTAGGTGGTGTGCACCTGAAAGGTGAGTTAGGTATCTGCCCATATTTGTTTTTTTTTTTTTTTTTTTTTTTTTTTACTTTCTTTTTATTGGGAAAAGCAAAACAATACAATATTTCCATTCACAGATACAATTTATCCTTTTTTTTTTTTCCCCACCTTTTTTTTCTCCCTCTTTAAAACATAAATATGTAAATGGACACATATACACATACGCATAAAATCAAATCAAAACAAACCAAAAACACTTTGATCAAAATGAAGGAGAAAATAATTACAATGGATCACAAAGTACTATAGTAAACATGAACAACCCCCCCACCCCTTGGCACACCACGACCAAACACATTACTGGTTATTTATGCAATGCAAACAGTACAAAAAAAAAAAAAAAAAAAAAAAAAAAAAAAAAAAAAGGCACATTCAATTGGGTATACCACTAAATCAGTGAAATAGGAAATAAAAGGTTGCCATTTATGGAAAAATTTGACTGTACATCCTCTCAACGTGTATTTAATTTTCTCAAGTTTTAAAAAATACATGACGTCTCTGAGCCAACGGGAGACAGAAGGATATTTAGCTGACTTCCAGTGTAACAATAAAGAGCCTTGCTAGTAAAGATGTAAAAGCTATGATGTCCTTTTGTGTAGGGTTAAGTGCAAGTGAGGGGTCAGGAATTCCAAATATAGCAATCAGAGGACAAGGTTGGAGATTTACCCCAAGAACAGAGGACATAATATTAAAATAACCCAGCCAGAAATCTTTCAAATCAGGACAAAAAAAAAACATGTGGCTAAGATGACAAGGTGAGCCATGACATTTATCGCATTTGTCTTCCACGTCCGATATATTTCAGATAGTCTAAGTTTAGAAAAATGTACCCTATGTAAGACCTTAAACTGAATAAGTCCAAGACGAGCACAAGTCGGTAGAACGTATCCTCTCTATGGCCTGTTCCCAGGACTCCTCCTGAATTTGTATTCCCAGTTCCCTTTCCCATGTACGCTTAAGTTTGTCATTTGAATCATCGCTAAAAGCTAAAATAATGTCATACAGCCTAGAAATGATTCCTCTGTTATGAGGACAAATGAAAGCATGGTTTCCCAGCAATGCTCTGGAGGTAAAGAGGGGAAATTAGGGAAACACTTAGCGACAAAATTACGAGTTTGAAAATAGCGAAACATGACTAGCAGGGAGTTCATAGCGAGATGACAAATTGGTAAAACTGTCGAAGACACCGTCTACATATAAATCTCTAAATTGTGTAATACCCTTGTCATACCACAGTGAAAATGTCGAATCCGAAAGCGATGGAGGAAATAAGTGGTTGTCATTGATAGGACCCAAGGAAGAACCATTTACAAATTTAAAGTGTCGTCTAAATTGATACCAGATTTTGAGCGTGTTAAGAACCACTTGATTATCGGTATATAGAGAAGGTGTTGTGGGTAAAGAGGTATAAGTAAAGCAGGTACAGAAGATCCCTTACAGGATGATGTTCCAATTTACACCAAGAGGATCCGGGGATTTAACCAGTAGCAAAGTTATGAATGAGCCCCAATAGTAATTAAAAAATTAGGTAATGCTAGTCCCCCACTAAGTCTGCATCTCTGCAGTAGAGTTTTACGAATCCTAGGTGGTTTTCCACCCCAAATAAAAGAACAAATTAACTTATCAAGTGCGTCAAAAAAATCCTTTGGCAGAAAAAGAGGAATTGACTGGAATAAGAATATAAATTTTGGTAAAATATTCATTTTAACAACATTGATCTTGCCGATTAAAGAAAGGGGGAGGTTATCCCATCTTTGAATATTGGTTGTAATCTTAGAGATAAGGGAGTGAAATTCGCAGAAGCAAGGCTAGACAAAGAACGAGTCACGTTGACACCGAGGTATTTGAACCCTGATGGACTAAATCGAAAAGGCAAATCTGACTGTTGCATATGACATGCTGCAGTATTAATGGGAAAACACTCACTTTTCTCCAATTTAATTTATAACCTGAAAAAGAGCTGAAGTTCTCCAGAATACTTAAAACAGCAGGGATAGAGAGTGAAGGATCAGATATATACAATAGCAAATCATCCGCATACAATGATAGTTTATATTCAGTTCTATTACGGATGATTCCTTTAAAAAGGGGAAGATCTTAATGTAATTGACAGAGGTTCGATAGCAATAGCAAAGAGCAAAGGTGATAAGGGACACCCTTGGCGAGTTCCCCGTTCAAGGGTAAAATAATCAGAATAAACATCATTAGTATGAACACTGGCCTTAGGAGATGAATAGAGGAGGCGAATCCAAGAAATAAAATTTTCACCAAATCCAAATTTTTTTAAAACTGCAAACAAGTACTCCCACTCTACCCTATCAAATGCCTTCTCGGCCCAAAGAAATCACAAGCTCAGGAAGTTCAGCAGAGTGTTTAGAGTAAATTATATTGAAAAGTGTAGGGTATTAAAAAACAATTGACGTCCCTTTATAAAACCATTTTGCTCTTCGGATATAATATGAGGAAGCACATTCTCTAAGCGGGATGCAATTACCTTAGCCAATACCTTGACATCAGCATTAAGCAAAGACAATGGTCTGTAAGACCCACAGGAGGTTGAATCTTTGTCCTTTTTGAGAAGGAGAGCAATAGTGGCTTGTGTCATGGTTGGTGGTAAAGAACCACTTTCCAGGGATTCAGTGAATACGGATAAAAGTAATGGTGCCAATTTGCCAGTAAATTTTTAAAAAAATTCAATCGGAAACCCGTCGGGGCCTGGGCTTTATTAGATTGCATGACATTAATTGCATTTAATACTTCTTCAAGAGAGAGTGGAGAGTCCATTTGCATGGCAGTAATAGAATCAATGACAGGGTTCGAAAGATTCTGTAGAAATGTATTCATTTTGTGTTATCAGTAGGAAATTCAGATTTATATAATAAAGAGTAAAATGATTTAAAAGTAGCATTAATTTCTAAGGGGTCTGCAGTAATAGTGTCATAAGTGTTTTTAATAGTAGGTATCAAACGGGAAGTGGCCTGTCGTCGTATCTGATGTGCCAGTAAACGACTTGCCTTATCACCATGTTCGTAGTATAGCCACGGCTACGTAGTAGCAAGCGCTCTGCCTCTTTAGTTGAAATAAGATCAAATTCTGCTTGCAAATCGAGACGCTGCTTGAGTAGTTCTGGAGAAGGGTTCAATGCATATTTCTGATCAAGGTTACTAATCACAGATGTAAGTGCATTAAGCTTACCATTAATCTTTTTATTAGAAAGAGCAGAGTAAGAAATAATTTGACCTCTCAGGTAACATTAAGTGTTTCCCACAGCAATGAATACGAAGAGGAGTCATTGTGATTAAAAGACAAGAACTCATCAATAGAGTTTGAAATGAGTTCACAGAATTCTTTGTCTGCCAAAAGAAGAGAGTTAAATCTCCAAAGTGGTGGGCTAGGTTTATAATTAGAGAGTTGAATATCTAATAATAAAGGTGAATGGTCAGATATTACAATACCTAAATAGTCAGAAGAATTAACACATGAATTAAGTGTACTATCAATAAAAAAGTAATCAATTCTAGAGTATGAATGGTGCACCTGGGAAAAGAAAGAGAATTTTTTAATAGATGGGTTACGGGATCTCCATGGATCAATAAGACTATTCTGTTCATAAAATCAGAAATGCTTTAGACATAGCAGATCGAGTCAGATTTCGAGGATTAGACCGATCCAAGATTGGGTCAAAAACACAATTTAGATCCCCACCAAGGATCAGCAAGTGTGTGTTCAAGAAGGGGATGTTACTCAGAAATCTGTTAGCGAATTCAACATCATCGAAGTTCGGGGCGTATACGTTTACCAACAAACCTTTTTTTGCATCAGGGTCCCAGCAACTATGAGATATCTGCCATTCCTATCAGCAATAACATCAGTGGATGAGAACTGAACTTTTTTGTTAATTAAAATGGCGACCCCCCTTGCTTTTGAATTAAAATTTGAGTGGAAGACTTGGCCTACCCAGGGGCAATGTAACCTACACTGATCTTTAACACGAAGGTGAGTCTCCTGCAAAAATACTAAATCAGAGTTTAAACGTTTCAAGTGCGCAAAAACCTTAGATCTCTTAACAGGATTACCCATACCACTATTCCAACTGATAAATCTGAGAGGTGTGCCTGACCCACAATGCTGGGATATATATTGTCATTAACCATCTGAATAAAAAAAAATTAAAATGGTCATACAGAGCCGAGGTGAAACACCCTCCCCACCCCCCCACCCCAACAATCCCTTAAACACAAATACACCCAAAGTCCCCATGTAACCCCAGAACAAAGGAGACAGCAGTGTTTCCCACAATAACCACAAGTTGTCCACAATAGTGTTGAACAACCCGGAGACCATGCCGAACAAACAAAAGCGAGAGAGAAAAGAAAAAACTCCCGCCGATCTCAACATTAACAAATGCGCATGAATACAGTAACGCACGTGAAAATACAAATAACAAATAACAGTAGGTCCTCAGTCTTGCGCAAATAGATGCAGAAGCCATAAAATGAGAAAATACAAAATATGGTATAGTCTTGTTAACAATGTCCAGTAAGGTTGAGGAAAATAAATATAAATAAAATAAAAATGTACCTGCTACAAACAGACCAAAATTACACTAATTTAGTAAGTGTAGCAAGCCAGAAAAACATCTAATACTGAACAAATAGAGATTTAAGACTGGAGTAGAACAGATCTGAAAAGCTATTGAAGCTCACCCAGGAACCAAAGTTTTGACAAAGTTGCTGGCTTCCTCCGCAGAAACGAAATCCTTCTCAACACCGTTGTACGTGATGCGAAGTCGCGCTGGATGAAACAGACCATAACGCGCACCATCAATGCCACGAAGTTGGCGTCTGACCTCATTGAATGCAGCCCGAGCCCGAGCTATCTTGGCGGTGTGGTCAGGGAAGACTGAGACGGTCACGCCTCTGACTTTAATCTGTCGGAGCTCTCTAGCGCGGCGCAGAATGTCCATACAGTCACTGTGATAATGAAACCTGCATACAATGGCTCACCAGGCTTGGGTTTGGGTTGAAGGGTCCGGTGGGACCGGTCCAAAAGCGGCTCCTTTTCCAGATTGAACGCTTCCTTCAGCAAGGCGGCCACAGCTGCAGTGGTACAGGTGTCAGGGCCCTCCGGTACTCCCACTATCCTAACGTTGTTGCGCCGTGATCTGGACTCCAAGTCTTCACATTTATTTTCCAGCTTGGCTACGCTAGCTGTGAGGCACTCGATAGTAGTTTTCATCTCGGCGATGTCATCGGAGCACTCAGTGAGTGCGTGCTCCATTTCTCCAACCGTACCTTTAAGCTTGGACATGGTAGCCTCGGTAGCAGCTTTATCATTCGCCAGCTGTGACTTTACCGCTTGCAGGTCAAGCCTAATAGTAGGCAGAGCATCCCCGAGTGTATCCTGGAGTTCCTTTTTAAAAATATCAGCAATCTCTTTCCTCACCGAGGCCAACAACTCGAGCTTAAGTGCATCGATGTCAAGGTTAGCATGCGCCGAGGCGCCCTCGACCTCTGAAGCAACAGATGACCCACTCGAGGGTGTGGTCGCGATTTGAGGACTAGGCCGCAGTTGTGTCTGAATAGTTTTGCGAGTTTTAGAGTTCTTTCCAGCCATCTTACGCAGTCCAGAGTTAGACTTCCTAACAAAAAAAAATCAGCGGAGCAAGACTATGCTAAATATGTGTCGAAAAAGCGCAAAAGAATTACAATATTAATCAAAATCGGCAGGAGCTTCCAAACTCACGTCTTACTCCATTAGAGCTCAGCAGCGCCCCCCTGCCCATATATTGTTAAAGTTTGGTTATTTAAAAAAAATTATAATAAATATTAATAAAGCAAGATGCCCCGTTGAAATATATGAGATATAAAGTTTATTTAAACTGTAAAAGTAATGCATACATTTAAATTATTGTGACAGATATGAAGGGGGAGGAGAATTTATGCGTGCGTCACGTTTCACGTTGAGAAAGTCTTCCTCAAAGGATGCACCTGTGTATCCTCGCTCATAACTCCTCGGGAAGCCTCCTCACTCCTCATTCCTCGCCTCCTCGCAGTGCAATTAGAGAATTGAGATGTCCTTCATGATGGCTGAGCTCGATCGTTTTCCGTTTGTGGGCTTTTGCAGCGCGTTTCACTATTTGTAAGTGTTGTGGAATTTGCAGCGCATGTGTTGTCAAACTGATGAAGATGTTTTCTTTATTTGCAGCGCGTTTCACTATTTGTAAGTGTTGTGGACTTTGCAGCGCATGTGTTGTCAAACTGATGAAGATGTTTTCTTTATTTGCAGCGCGTTGAGCTCTCTCGGCCACCGTAGACATTACATTTATTGAAATGCATTAAAGTAAATGAAAATGAATAAATAAATAAATAAAAATCCCGGTTTATACCTGCTCTGAGACACATCAAACCTGCAACACTGTATTCACGTCCAGCGATAGACTAAACAGAGGCAAGTTAAAGAATTAAACTAAAATTACAATGAAAGCAGAACTACTAAAAATCATGTGGATGTACTGTGTTTTTTCTAAAGCTGTATTTGATGCTTCTTTCTGCACATTATGACATTCAGAAGAAATATTCTGATTCTTCTCCAGCTCTTCAGATGATGATCACACACACCAACAAACAGCACATCTCCAGCTGGAGCTCCTCCAGATCTTCTTATAGAAGGAGATCAAACCTCACTGAAGAAAGAGAAACGCTCAACTCGGATCAGCTGTGTCTCATAATCAATCAAGACTCGTTCCGGAGTCAATCAGCCGTTCGAACGAATCGTTTGAATGAATGACTCAATGACTCACTCATTAAGACTTGCTGCCTGTTTCATATCACGGGACAGTCCAATAAAATCTGCTTTATCATCCAAACTGATTCTGGCTTCAGTGAGAGTTATTGTGTTCAATAACTGAAGTGTTTTAGTTTCAGTCTGATCAATGGAAATGATTCCTAGTGTCTGTATATCTTCAGCTATATATATATTTCATACATGCTTCAATACTTCGTGATAGGGTTTGAATGTACCCATGTGATACTGGAAGGGATTTTCTTAAAGCAGTGGTTCCCAACCACGATCCTGGAGGCCCACCAACACTGCACATTTTCTATGTCTCCTTTGTCTGACACACCCATTTCTGGTCTTGGAGTCTCTGCTAATGAGCTGATGACCTGAATTTTTAATAATGATTAAGGAGACATGGAAAACATGCAGTGTTGGTGGGCCTCCAGGATCGTGGTTGGGAACCACTGCTTTAAGAAAAACTGACTTAAAGGATTTTCTTTTTCTCAGAACTGCATAATTATTACTAAAGATGTTTGACTAAATTCTGGATCCTAATTTATTTAAAATTGAATACAATTATTTTAAAGGGTAAATGACTTTTCTTCTAAAATTAATTATTTTGACGGTTAGATTTTAACTAAAAATAACAAATTAATATAGCTGATGAGACACTGTTCAATAGAAATATTAAGAAAATCAATGTGTATATTTTGTTCACCAGATGAGGGCAGCATTTGACAAAATGAAAAGTCTGTTTCTCCTGTTTCCCTGTTCTCTGTGTCTCAATATTTTCAGTATGTGATATTTAGGTATTCACTTCTCTGTAATTTCATTTAACAGAAAATGTGTGCAATAAACTTTAATGTATCTGTGTGAAATTGTGTACAACATTTATTGTTCTAACATTGTTTATAACTATGTAACTAAAGTTGACTGAGGCGAGTTGCAGTGAGAACCCGAGTGCAGTTTTATTAGAATAAGATACATGAATCTGTAAACCAAACACAAAATAAAGAAAGACTAGGCTGGGCTGGGCTGGATTGGATTAGAGGCACGGACATGGACAAACTCACCACAATGTGTTACCTGAACAAAGCTAGACAAAAGAACAATGAAACATGAGGACTGTTTATACAAAGAGACTAATGACAAACAATGAACACATGTGAACAATCAAGACAGTGACCCAATCACAAAACACAACTGATAAACCACATGACTAAATCAACCAATGAGAACATGGCATGATCACATGAGAGCAGGGGTCCTGGTGCACTGGTGGACCAAGCTCTTCAGCGATAGCGCAAATGTACATTGTGTACCTAAAGTGTACATATTAATACCTTTTGAAAAGGTTCATCCCTATTTTTTGTACCTTATTTCTGAGAGTTAAAGACAGTAACTCTGTGTTCATCCATCCAGATTGGAGACAGAAGTGGATGATACAGTGTTTCTTATGACCAGCGATATGTGAAATATTCAACTATTTTGACTGAATGTCTAGTGAGTGTAACACATCTACATGTTGTAAGATAATCTTTCCATGTGATCAGATCTGGGAAATCCTTCATCAGGGTCTATGAGAGAGAGAGAGGAGAGAGATCAAGACATTAATCATGAGTGTTGATGTAAAATAAATGTCATTATTCTACATGGATCTGTGTCAAAAGATGCGATTTGTGATTCTTAATCTTTAGCTAATGATAAAAACATCAGATCTACTTTGAAAACAGTGAGCAGTGATTTAATGTCTCAATGAAGTTTCAGCATGTGAAAACATAAATCATTCCTCCTCATCCACCGGGCATTTTCATCAGAAAGAGAAGAAGAGATAAATGTTAATGTTATTTTTAATGTTTTCCAGTGGATCTCTTCCAAAAATCACCCGTAAGAGATCTAGATCTGACAAGACAAACATTAGTAACATATGATGAACATCCAAATGACATGTTGACACACAAATATGAAAATAATTTGTAGGCCTACATTCACAAATGCAGTTTATGAACAGATAATTGTGTTTATTTATTTTTTTCTCTTTGTCTTAAAGTGTGTTATCTCCAGAGACCAACCAGCTGCTCCAGGAATCTTCTCTCTGAATTTCTTCTTCAGTTCTTGATGGTGGTTTTATTAAACTCTTCTAAGAATCCGACACTTCTAACGTTTATTCTTGCTGTCATTAAAGTTGACGAGGACCTGATAGATCTTTCTGAATCTGTTTTAGCAGAAATGACCATGAACAGAGAAGAAACAGGAATCGTTTGATTGCTATAAGTTAAAACATGAAAGCGACTGTGAGTTCACTTTGACTTTGATTCAGTGTGTGTTACAGTGTGTGTTTCACTGATCATAACCCGGTAGAGAGTTAGTTCAGAAGATAAATGAGAGGAACACAGAGTACAGAAACATGAATCTGAATTATAAGGTCAGGCCAATGTGTTTATTAAACTTTGGTAACACTTTATAATAACTTTCAACCTTAATAATATTATATATATTATAGATATTATATTGGATGCACAAAGTTGTCCCATATACACAACATGCTATAAAGGTAAATCTTGTTTTGTTACAGCACAAACCCTTCTGCCTTCACCAGAACTCAACATTTTCACATAATGCATCTCATATCAGATCAATTGCACATGACTATCTTTGCTTAATATTATGAACAACATAATTATTCTCTATTTGCTTTCTGTTTTGACTAGAGAGGACATCAGCCTCAGTTTGGATCCAGCCTCTTAAGAAGACCTCAATGACCAACACCGATGAAGTGACGGCGCCAACTCCTGCGAGGACTTCAGAAGATGCAATATCTGGATCAACATGCTCATTCCCAATTTCTATATATCCTAATTATTGTTAATATAATTCATTATTTCCAGGAGCTCATTGCTTCTACCTTCAATTAAACTGTTAACAGTGACTGTAAATTAATTGCCTAAATTATTACAGTTAGCTAACTGCATGATTATATGTACATTTCTGAAACCACATATACTGGACAGTCACCTCCGATACCAGATTCCTCTAATGTAAAGTTGACATGCATTCTCTGTAAGCTGCTTTGAAATGATATGTATTGTGATATGTATGCACTATAACAAATATGTGAACTGAATTGTTCGGGCACATTGTCGGCACGTTACTATTTTGAAGAAACTGAAATAGACTGTGCCATTGAACAACTGAAACCTGGTCTAAAGTCAATGGTGCAATATTTGTTTTGTCATTTAAAGAGCGCGTTAGAAATAAGTGTCTATATGCGGTGCTCAAGGTGCATATATTCTGCTTATAAACACATGGACGCGCAGCAGCACACAAACATGCCAATATTAAAATAAAAGGATTACAATGTAAAAGATTATTATGTGCATAAAGATAAACTGCTTTGGTGGAATGCGACTTTTGCTGCTTGCACGCTTTAACGCTTTTAACCGTTTCCTCACTATAGAGTATAGTGGTTATTATACTATACTATAGAGTATTTCTGGTTAGGAAAGTAACCAGGTGAGTGTGAGGAGACAGGGTGGTGGAGGGATGTCGAAAAACTGTCAAGGAATATGTGCGAGTCGACTGTGTCTATATATAGTGCTTCACTCATGCTGATTGGGTAGATACGTTGATCACTGATTGTTGACAGATGGCTGAAATGACATGATGATTAGTCAGATTATTTAAACTCCTCCTGAATTTTGTTAATAAAACATCATCCTTTTAACGAGTTCACCCTTACAAATAATCGGATAGAGTAAATAATATGCGTATTATTCGTGCTGTCTGAGGAGAGGGCTCCGAGCTCGATATTTAGCCCAAACACAGAGTACTCCCCCCAAAAAGTTGCAACTAACATGGGACAGCAGCTGGAAATTATGTTGATAACAAACACACCTGGACAGATTACAACTGACCACAGGACTTCATTTCAGCAGCTGAATGGACATGCGGTTGACACATCCCACGAGGTCAATGGTAACACCAGGCAGCCACAACAACCACTGCTCACGCACACAATCCTGACTGAGCCCTGCCCACAGAGCTCACCGAGAGACAGTGACGTGTTAGAACTGCTCCAAGATTCAGCACCCAAGGATGACCTTCGGGAAAACAGCCAGGGAAGCCAGGACAACATATTACAGCCTCCGGTAACACCAGAGCAACTCTCACCGGACACGTTATCCCTCTCTCCAGCATCCCCTCTTCTGTGCTTCTCAGAGAAAATGGAGGAACTGGTGTATGCTGGAACCAAACTCTCCCACTCTTTTGCTGCGAGCCCCCAGATATCAACAAAAAAGCATCAAGCCCTGAAACCACCAAAACCTGTGGGCCCAGCAAACCCATTTAATCTGCTACCTATTGCACGTCAAACTAAGATTACTGTAGAGACAGAAAGTAAGACTGTTAAGTTAGCACTTTTAAAACATCCGCTCACTTAAAAATAAATCACTTCTAGTCAATGACTTAATAACCACAAACAACCTAGATTTTATTCTTCTAAATGAAACATGGCTTGAAGACAGCTGCAGTGCAACAATCCTGAATGAAACAGCTCCTCCTAACTTTACTTTTATGAGTGTCTGCAGAGCTGTTAGGAGAGGTGGATGTGTTGCTGCTCTATTTAAAGATGTCTAAACAGAAACTTAACAACACCCGCACTCTTTTTGCTACTGTAGAGGACTAACAAACCCCCAAGTCAGATTCCCAGTGAAATGCTCTCAGACAGCAAATGCTGTGAGTTTGCTTCCTTCTCTCGAGAAAATTAATAATATCAGAAAGGCGATCAGCACATCCTTGAGCTGCACTGGGGTAAAACAGATCAGATCACAACATCAGAAAGCAGCTATTATGTCTGTTTTCGAAGCAATTGATGGTAACATTTTGGAAGAAACAGTACAGCACCTTAAAACATCAACCTGCACCCTTGACACACTTCCCACATCTTTTTTGTGTTTAGAAGCAGATCTTCTAGAAGTGGTAAACGCCTCACTTCTCTCTGGGACTTTTCCAAACTCTCTGAAAACGGCAGTGGTTCAGCCCCTCCTGAAAAAGAGCAATCTGGATAACACCATATTGAACAACTACAGACCAATCTCAAACCTCCCTTTCAAAGGCAAGATCATTGAAAAAGTTGTTTTCAATCAGCTGAACAAATTCCTATGCTTGAATGGATACTTTGACAACTTAGACAGCGCTCATAAAGATAATAAATGATATTCGCCTAAACACAGATACAGGTAAATTATCAGTGCTGCGTTTGACACTGTCGATCACAGAATACCTCTCGACAGCCTGGAAAACTGGGTCGGGCTTTCTGGGATGGTCCTGAAATGGTTCAGGTCAAACTCAGAATGGAGAGGTTAGATCACACCAGTCCTCAGGTCCTTGCACTGGCTTCCAGATTGATTTTAAAGTGCTGTTACTTGTTTATAAATCACTCAATGGTCTAGGACCTCAATACATTGCAGATATGCTCATAGAATATAAACCTAACAGATCACTCAGATCATCAGGATCAAGTCACTTAGAAATGCCAAGGGTTCACTCAAAGCAAGGAGAGTCTGCTTTTAGCTGTTATGCCAGCAGCAGCTGGAACCAGCTTCCAGAAGAGATCAGGTGTGCTCCAACAGTAGCTACATTCAAATCCAGACTCAAAACACTTCTGTTTAGCTGTGCATTTACTGATTGAGCACTGTTCTACGTCCGAACGGATTGAACTTTATTTTATATGTATTATCTTTTTATTCTTTTAATTATTTTTCTTGTTTTTATTTAATTTTTAATGCATTTTAAATCTTGTTGTCTGGTTGAAAGAGCTGGGGGAATTAGGAAGTAGGCATTTGTTATCCCTGGATGGAGCTCTGACAGAGTTAGTCCAGGAAGATTTGTCTGTAAGGGTAATGTTTAAACACACAGCTACCTGACAAATATAAACAGTTATCCCTCTGCATGAGGAAGATCCGTTTAGATCCGCTCTAACGGACAACAAAGAACTCCCTGAAACTTCCTAACTCTTCCATCCAGATAGCGGAATTCTGTTTTTACTGTTATTTCTATTTTTAATGTGTTCCATTTTTATTATACAGGTGCTGGTCATATTATTAGAATATCATCAAAAAGTTGATTTATTTCACTAATTCCATTCAAAAAGTGAAACTTGTATATTATATTATATTCATTCATTACACACAGACTGATATATTCAAATGTTTATTTCTTTTAATTTGATGATTATAAAACTGACAAAAGGAAAATCCCAAATTCAGTATCTCAGAAAATTAGAATATTGTGAAAAGGTTCAATATTGAAGACACCTGGTGCCACACTCTAATCAGCTAATTAACTCAAAACACCTGCAAAGGCCTTTAAATGGTCTCTCAGTCTAGTTCTGTAGGCTACACAATCATGGGGAAGACTGCTGACTTGACAGTCCAAAAAGATGACCAACACCTTGCACAAGGAGGGCAAGACACAAAAGGTCATTGCAAAGAGGCTGGCTGTTCACAGAGCTCTGTGTCCAAGCACATTAATAGAGAGATGAAGGGAAGGAAAAGATGTGGTAGAAAAAAGTGTACAAGCAATAGGGATAACCACACCCTGGAGAGGATTGTGAAACAAAACCCATTCAAAAATGTGGGGGAGATTCACAAAGAGTGGACTGCAGCTGGAGTCAGTGCTTCAAGAACCACTACGCACAGACGTATGCAAGACATGGGTTTCAGCTGTCGCATTCCTTGTGTCAAGCCACTCTTGAGCAACAGACAGCGTCAGAAGCGTCTACAGACAAAAAGGACTGGACTGCTGCTGAGTGGTCCAAAGTTATGTTCTCTGATGAAAGTAAATTTAGCATTTCCTTTGGAAATCAGGGTCCCAGAGTCTGGAGGAAGAGAGGAGAGGCACACAATCCTCGTTGCTTGAGGTCCAGTGTAAAGTTTCCACAGTCAGTGATGGTTTGGGGTGCCATGTCCTGCTGGTGTTGGTCCACTGTGTTTTCTGAGGTCCAAGGTCAACGCAGCCATATACCAGGAAGTTTTAGAGCACTTCATGCTTCCTGCTGCTGACCAACTTTATGGAGATGCTGATTCATTTTCCAACAGGACTTGGCACCTGCACACAGTGCCAAAGCTACCAGTACCTGGTTCAGGACCATGGTATCCCTGTTTAATTGGCCAGCAAACTTGCCTGACCTTAACCCCATGGAAAATCTATGGGTATTGTGAAGAGGAAGATGCGATATGCCAGACCCAACAATGCAGAAGAGCTGAAGGCCACTATCAGAGCAACCTGGGCTCTCATAACACCTGAGCAGCGCCACAGACTGATCGACTCCATGCCACGCCGCATTGCTGCAGTAATTCAGGCAAAAGGAGCCCCAACTAAGCATTGAGTGCTGTACATGCTCATACTTTTCATGTTCATACTTTTCAGTTGGCCAAGATTTCTAAAAATCCTTTATATTGGTCTTAAGTAATATTCTAATTTTCTGAGATACTGAATTTGGATTTTCCTTAGTTGTCAGTTATAATCATCAAAATTAAAAGAAATAAACATTGAAATATATCAGTCTGTGTGCAATGAATGAATATAATATACAAGTTTCACTTTTTGAATGGAATTAGTGAAATAAATCAACTTTTTGATGATATTCTAATTATATGACCAGCACCTGTATATTTGGTTCTTTATGTAAAGTGTTTTGAATTACCATTGTGTATGAAATGTGCTATACAAAAAAAAAAAAAAAAAAACATTTGCAGAGTGTGAAGCTGAAAGTGTGCTAGTCGTAGGGAAGTGTTTGTCACTGGAACAGGAGGCCTTCTTGTGTCGTGAGTGTTTGATCATGGCATCATAAAGGTGAGCCTCGCTGGTAGTCGGTTGTGGAAGGTTGTGGTGGTGTAGAATTTGATAGAGAAAAATTAAGCTCCTGCGGGAGCGTGAAGGAACATCACTGCTGCAGCAGTTATTAATAATAATTTATAAATTGACTTATAACTGAATGTTATTATATAGTGTTACTGAAGTTTGTGTGTGCTCTGGTGTCAAAACAGTGTTGCGGTTCTTTTGTTATCAAGTAGTGATTTTTCTTTTCTTTCTAACATTGTTTTGTTATTAAAAGGTATTGTGTTTTTCTTATATTAACTCTGTTGTGGGAAGCTGTAGGGAGGGGTGCCAAGGAGTTAGTCAGGGATTGGAGGGAAGCTTATGTTATTTATTTATTTTTTTACCTGCATAGGTCATTTAGTTCTCCTTCCAATAACTGAAGATTGTTTGCTTCTATTTTATTTGCTTAACTGAGATAAATCATTTTTAATTTGCATCATCAAGCGCTTGACTCACATTTCTGGGGAAGATGACTGAAGGGAATCCTCCATGTTTAAGTTTCTCCTTTTTGGTTTAAGTTAATCTTGTTACTGTTTTCTAACCCTAGACTGGGAGAGCTTGTACCAGTAGGTATCAGTCTGTGCACTCATCCTTTTCTGATGAAGTTCATGCCACTAAATCTTCATATTTCCACAACAAGATCAACAGTGCTTCAAACACATGCACACTTTTCTAAACATTCAACTCTCATCTGTCCCCACTAACCACTAACCACCCACCACCAACTACCACTTCCTTAACTGCGGATGATTTCGATAACTTCTTAACCATCAGCAGTCAGTTCTCAGCTCCACACACAGAACTCAAACCAACCACAGCCACAAGTCTTCTCTCTTCCCTCACTGAGGCAGAAGTAAACTTCTCCTTTCTAGTCATCCTACCACCTAACCTATAGATGCCTCCAGTCACAAAGAAAAAAAATGCTTTCACTTCTTTGATTTCCACCCTATTCTAGTTTATGCTACTCTTAGCAATGTCTAAAACTTGTATTGTGAACACTTGTGTCTTGTTGTATTCCAAACTTGTGAGTCGCTTTGGATAAAAGCTTCTGCAAAATGAATAAATGTAAATGAAAACAGAGTCCAGTTCTGAAAAACTCCATTTGAGCAAAGCATTAAATGACACAAAAACCTACACAAGACTGAGAAATCTGAACAAATCTAGATAGATGTGATACTGATGAACATGGACAAAATGTAGTAACGTGTAACTACGGCACTGTGAAATAAAGTGTTACCCACACTTCTCAGTGCTTATGCACTAACTTTACCATCTGAGAATGAGGCCAAGGAATGCTTTTATTAGGCACTGGATGAAGCTCTTTGCCGGATACTTAGGAGTGACAAGATCCTCTTGCTTGGACATTTTAACGCTAGGGTGGAACAGAACTACAGGATATGGAGTGAAGTACTGGGTAGGTGTGGCATTGGCATGGTGAATGCAAATGGCATGAGGATACTTACTCTTTGCTCCGAGCATAACCTTACCATAACCAACACAATCTTCCAGCAGAAAGCAAAATATAAGACCTCATTCTAAACATTGGCACATGATTGACTTCATCATTGTGAGTGACATTCACATGGATATTCTCATCACTCGTGCCATGAGAAGTGCAGAGTGCTGGACTGACCGTCGTATGATTGTGGCCACACTCCATATGAAAGATCCCGGCAGCTTCAGGAAAAGTGACGGAATGATTGTATGCGAACTGAACTGAGCTGGATGATGACATCACTGTTTTCTCCAGTGCTGAAATAGATAAATTAACTAAATTAATATTAATATATTAATAATATATTATTAATAAATTAATAACTATTGATTCTTACAACGGAATGAATCAATACTGAATTTACTTAAGACCATTTTCTTTAAGAGCTGCTGTGCAGACAAAATTATATACCAGTTATCACTGTAAAGCTGCTTTGACACAATCTGTACTGTAAAAAGTGTTATATATATAAATGTGACTTGACTTGAAACATGATCTGACCACATGTGGCGTGGAATGATGGCACTTGGGTGGACCGCTTCTGTTTGCCAGATCTGGGCCACAAGCAGGCCATAGAAATGCCACATGTCAGCCAAGAGCAAAGAAATTAACCAAACTGGTCCATATCTCAGCCACAATATTTATATATTATTTATAGAGTCACCTCAGCATTAACAAGCCTGTTAACAAGCAGAATCACTGAAGAAAAGAAAATAACTGAAAAAAAGCCATCTGATTTCACTAATTAGTTCTACCTCCTGGCTGAAAAACTGTGCTAACTAGTAAAACCAGGTAACTGGAACAAAATACTGAAGAGGACTTTTACTTTCTGAACCTGGACTTTACACCTCTGACCTCAGGGTTATGCTCCACAAAACACTGAAATGAAAGAAGACAAGACTTCAATAAGAGGAACAAAAGAGCTAACACTAGGAAACAGGTCACATAGACAGACATGCTGTTTCAAATAAGTATAGGGGAACAATATGTAAAGTCTTGGAAATAACCAGAAAAATAAATTTATACCGTAAGTTTTTTAGAAGTAAGGGACACTTATACTATTATGACAGACAACAATCTTACATTTAGGAGCAATTTAGTGAGAACATACACTGCTCACCTTTCTGTAATAATAGTGTACAAATATATAAAGGCTTTTTTTTAATTACGGGGTAGGCTACAGCAATAACAACAGTTCAATACGACCCCAATGGATAATTCCATGTCTTCTGAAGTGAAACTATAAGTATTTGTACAAAAAATAACATTTTAAAATTCTTAAACTGTAGACTAATGTTTTCGGCCAACTGTGACCTGCACAGAGTTGAGAGTTCATGCTTGACGTAACTTTATTTAATAATTAATGCTCACAACAAAATACACAGAATAACAGTTAATAATAATGAGAAACAAACAAGACAGAGGAACAGAGACGGCAGCTCTTGAGTTACATATGAATCTCTTGTGAGAACATCATAAACTTCTTATTCATCAGTGGAAAGATTGAAAAAGAAGAAGAGGAACAAGAGGAGGAAGCAGCTACGGAAGAGAAACAACAACAACAAAAGAAAGGGACAAAACGTGCTACTTTCTGTCAGGACTTTAGAATCTGAAATGAAAATAAATAAATGAATACATTTTGTAGACCCGGGGCCTGTTTCATAAAACAAGTTTCCCAAATAATCCAGGTTTATTTCAGTAAATTGTTTTTTTTTTCAAATAAAAGTTTCTAGGAGTCAGTGATGTCAGATTGTGTGTGTGTTTTATTGCACTTACCCTGTATCTACATGGAACAAGAGTATATTTCCCCAGTACTAAATCAATTGCAATAGTCGTAGTATTACTTGCCTTGAAATAATTTAATCAGTGCACTTTTGCAATAAAAACAAAATACTGTTTAAATGCACTGAAATGTAGACTACCCCGTGATTTTTTTCAACAACAGATTTTTTTTATTTATTTATATTTTTATTTAATTATTTATTTATTTATTTTTTATTATTTTTTTTGATGAACAAAAAAAAAAAAATGACAACCACCAGACTCGGGAGGCAAGAGGATGTTTGAATGAAATGATGAAGTTCTTTGGCGCAGGCCCCGTCCATAGTCCAAACCCAAAGGGGAGCAGATACTTGCAGTTCCTGCCTGAAGATGAAGGCAGGGGTGGAGAATAACCCTGATGGTGGTGGGGAGGATGGGGGTGAACACCGGTGTCAGTATCTGTGAACAAAATAATAGCTGGGAACAGAACTATGAGTAATAAATGACATTTGAGTCTTCAAGGTAGAACTTGCGCTAGAGCTCTCATTTACTGTACATTATTCTGTGTCGGAGTATGGTGATCTAATGCTTGATTTGTGTTTTACATGAACAATTTACCTTTTAATGTTTGAGATAATTGTTCACAGTATTAACAGACATATTATATATATATATATATATATATATATATATAAGCAGTCAGTGCTTGTGTGCAGTTCAATTTTCCATTCATCTGAGGATCAATGTTTTGGTTCACAGCCTCTCTCGGCTGAAGATGGTGAATAAACAGTGATTATCATTTTGATTCCTGTGGTCACATGAGAGCGAGCCCAAATGAATCAGAGTGACCAGTTTTGAAAAGCATAAAGGATTAAATAGGGAAAACACTGACTTTTGCATTTAATCACACTCTAAGTATCACATCCATATGGTTTCTTTCAGTTCCCAGTTTTTGCACTATTGTCAAGGACTAAAGTAGATGTGCAGTGCTATAATTTTCTCAGCACTGAATGGAAATAAAGCTTGTGGATGTGTCGTAATTTGATTTCTCTATTTTACGGAGCTAATCCATGGCTTCTACATGAAGCACTTTAAATCTCGACAGCAGTGGTGTAACTAACAGACTAGAGTTTGTAGATCTCACAATATCTATTCAATTAAACTCTGATGAATGATATGTTGATTATTGTATTCATCATGTAAGGATTGATTTTACCAATTCAAGATTCCTATCCTGTAATAAAACAATGAAATGCACTAATCTGAAGAGAGGAACTATGAGAAAGAGCACAGAGCAAAAACTGTACTCAAGTAAAAGTACACGTACGTATAGAAATATTTACTCAAAGTAAAAGTGAAAGCAATAATCGTAATAGTTACTTGAGTAAGAGTAAAAAAGTATCCAATGAAAATCTACTCAAGTAGCTCGTTCCTAGTTACTTTGTGTGTGTGTGTGTGTGTGTGTGTGTGTGTGTGTATGTAATATATATTTATATACACAGTCATGGCCAAAATTATATAATCAAAGATGACTATAAAAATAAATCTGCATTGCTTATCCTTTTGATCTTTAATTCATAAAATTAGCAAAAATCCAACATGTCATTGAAGGAAAAGAAGTTGAAATTGGGGGGGAAACCCATTTAAACACAAAATTAAATTGATAGTTTCGCTTAAGGAGAAACGATAATCAGGTTCATCAAAACGGATAGTGTTGTCGTCCAGTCCATCCAGAAACAGGGCGATCAAATTAGCGTCTGGCCAGTCAGTCAAAAAAGCGAGCTCAACGAACTCCACATACCTCTCCAGCGAAGTGGGAGGCATGGGAGAAGCTGGAGCCAGGGAGATGAAGAAAGCATCCATGCTTTTGGTGGATATCCTGTCGTTTTTTTTTTTGGTCCGTTCTTCTGTTACGTGAGGTGTTGCTGAAGACGAGGCAGTGCAAGGACATCCACAAAATAACAGTATTTATTATAATCCAGGAGACAGATACACCTTACTCACATAAACTAACATTTAGAACAGAAAAGGAGTGAAGGGAGTGAGTCCAATATAAAGGCTGTGCTGGTGAGAGAGTCCAGGTGCAAGTGATCAGTGATGATGGGGAGAAGACGAGGGAAGTGAGTGCAGGTGAAGAAACAGGAGGATGATGGGAAACGTAGTCCAGGGAAACAAGGGATCTGTGACACTTTCCTTCTTCAGAAGTTTTTTTCTGATTTCTGATTAATTTTGGTGGTTACATTTACCATCATGGGTGGTTTCAGTATATAATTCACATGACATGAAATAGTTCCAGGAAACTCCAGGAAAGTCTTTTAATCCAAACACTCAGGGAACAGGCAGGGGAAACTCAGAAAACACCCACGTAACATAAATGACACCGGACAAAGGAACTGAACTAAACAGGGCGTATAAAAATGATCACTGTGATTTTTGGCATGTAAGACATGTTCCTGAATCAGTATATACGGGAACAACATTCCTGTATTAAAATTTAGTCCTACCCATAACCAACAAACCTGGGTTTTAAGACCAAAATTGCATGAGCATCGGATTGGTTGATTGCAGTGTTGTTCCAGTACAGGTTGTACTGGTGAAATCATGTCCACGGATAAATAAACAGTAACTAATCACTTAATTATTAGACAACAGGTGATATATATATATATATATATATATATATATATATATATATATAATAGATGGGATAAGGGTAAAAGATGAGTAAATGTTGAGGTCATTTCAGGGTGTACTATATTTTCTTGTAATACATACAGAATTAAAGAAAGAAGAAGAGGAACAAGAGGAGGAGGAAGCCAAGCAAGAGAACGAATAAGTGTTGTAAATCTGTTATGAAATGGGTTGTTTTTCAAATAAAAGCTTCCAATTGGTATCAGATTGTGTGAATACATGTGTTTTTATTGTACTTACACTGTAACTACATGGAACAAGAGTATATTTCCCAAATATTTAATAAAAAAAAAAAACACAATAGTTGTAGTTCTACTGTATATCAAAATCAAAATACTGTATAAATGCACTGATATGTAGCCTACCCCATAATTAAAAAAAAAAAAAACCCTTCATATATTTGTACACTATCTTTACAAAAAGGTGAGCAGTGTATGTTCTCAATAAATTGCTCCTAAACATAAGATTGTTGTCTGTCATATAGTATAAGTGCCCTTTAGTGCTAAAATATACCCCCTTTATTCCCAAGACTTTACATATTGTTCCCCTATACCAGTGGTCGGCAAGTGGCAGTGGCGGCCGTGGGCCAAAACTGACCAGCAAAAATATATCTACCTGTGCCCGCGGACAGATTATTTTGATAGCAGCTGGTTCTCAAATAGATCTTCGTCTCGTAGTGTCGTCTATTATCACCATCAGCTAAAATTGAAATTGAAATTTTCAAAGGATGTAATGGATCTAATGTCTACAGGTAAATTATTCCAATCCATTGGTGCTTTGAACCTAAATGCTCTTTTACCAATTGTGGTTTTTTTTGCATGAGGAACCAGCTTCCGGTAACGCTTTAGATTACAGCCTATAAAGTTCTACGTAATTACAGCATATTTACAGTGCAATTTCTGTGTACCTATAAAGTAAGTATGTGTAAGTATAGGGGAACAAAAGTTTTGGGAATAAAGGGGTAACAACCAGGAAAATAACAAATTTATACTGTAAGTATTTTAGGGACACTAAAGGGCACTTATACTATTATGACAGACAACAATCTTACGTTTAGGAGTGATTTAGTGAGAACGTAAACTGCTCACCTTTCTGTAATGATACTGTACAAATATATGAAGGGTTTTTTAATTATGGCGTAGGCTACATATCAGTGCATTTATACAGTATTTTGTTTTTACTGCAAAAGTGCACTGATTAAGTTGTTTCAAGGCAGAGCTACAACTATTGCAATCTTTTTTAACACTGGGGAAATATACTCATTTCATGTAGTTACAGTATGTCATATACAGGCTGTAAATTAAAGTGGTACTAATTAATTTAATTCTTAATGAACAAAGTAGAGGCTCTATTGCCAAGGTATATAAGTAAACAGACGTAGGGCACCCTTGTCTTGTTCCTCTTTCATTTGAATTGGTACACTTAAACCTCCCCCTATTTTAACCATGCTTACAGCAGCAGTATATAATATTATAATCCATGATAAAGAATGTTCTCCAAACCCATAACACACAAGAACCTTGAAAATATAACAATGATCTACTCAATCAAAAGCTTTCTTCTGATCCAGAGAAAGCAGACCAAAATCAACAATATATAATCCAGCATAATCCATGATATCTCTCATTAAAAACAAATTATCATAAATGAACCTTTTGGGTAAAGAACCAGCAACCAAAAAGTAAATCTGAACAGAATGCCTAAATAATTAAAATAACTAAATAATTCAATGAACAAGGTACAAAATATTGCTGCAGGTAACTGGGATAATCAAAATGAAGTCATTTAAATACAAGTTGAAGCCTATGAATATGTCTTCTAACATACAGCGATGACCACTGAAGTGCATCATACATTGTACAGTGATGAGTTAAAAAAAGAACATCCCAGAACAAATCTACAAACTCTATTATATGCTGTATTAAGTGGGGCAAGATCTGATTTTGATGCCGTTTGATAAACCACATCACAATAGTCAAAAAATTGAAGTATTAGTTGAGAAGCAAGTTTTTTACGAACACTATATGGAAAATACTTTCACGAACGATATAAAGTACTAATTCCAATATTGACTTTGCGTAAAACATGATTAATATGCGATTTAAAAGAGAGATCAGAATCAAGCCATACACCAAGATTTAATAGTATCAACTTTATGCAAAGATGTACCATCAATACATGATACAACACAAGTAGTAGTTTGGATTTTAGTTTCTGTCTAGAACCAAAAATCATAATATATGACTTATTTTATTAAGCACCAATTTATTAACCAAAAGCCATTCTTGTAACAAATAAAATGAGACTGACGCGATAACTGAATTTGTATAGAATCCGAAATAGAAACATATATGACGGTATCATCAGCATAAAGTGGTACCTGACAATTTTTGGGAATTAATGATAAATTATTTACATAAATAGAAAAAAAGATGGTCCCATATTGAACCTTGCGGCACACCTCTTGTTGAATTACAAATCTGATTATTCCCATCTATGACAACACATTGTTTTCTGTTGTGAAAATATGAATTAAACCACAGAACTGTTTTTCAGAAAGACCAATTGCATGAAGTTTTTCTAAAAGCAAATAATGATCAACCAAATCAAAATCTTAAGTTAAATCATGAAAAATTGCACCTGTGAGTTTGCCATCATCTGAAGCTGAAAACACATCATTAGTAAACTTAAGTAAAGCAGTAGTTGTAGAATGATTAGACCTGTAAGGAACCCCCCATCGGCCCAAAAACGAAATCCGACGGCGTTGTGCGAAGGTTAACGCGTGTATGCCTTTTCAGCGTCTCTGTGAAGTTCACTTAATTTCACTTGTTTAATCTGACTCCAATTTCAAATGATTCTTATTCTTATGTTGTGTTTCCAATAGAAATTAATCATTTGTTATGTATTAATTTAATATTTGATTATTCTGGGAATCTCTTATTTTCAATTATCCTTTCATTACAGACCCATTATCACTTAGAAAAGTCACTTCGGCTGTTTTAAGTTCTTTTCACGATCACAAATTCGCCAGTTCTGATCTTAGTCAGAGGGTGCAGAGTTTACTAATGCATTTACTAATGCAGGTTCATATTCGAACCGCCACATGCTTGTTCATACAAAAACACAGTTTTCTTAGTCACGATACTGCAACTTGCTAAGCCAGTTGATAAACAAAAATCAAAAGGTCCCATGATGTGCAACATGCTCCTTTCATTGAGCCTTTAGGTTTTATCATCCTGACGCAGATTTGCGGAAATATGGACTCCAATAATCTACGGTCATAATGATTTCAGAAGAATCCAGAGTAATCAAATATAACATTTTATTGTCAAGAAAAAATATATCATGCCAATTACATTACAATTAGACAATTAGAAGCCAATTCAGAAATGTTAAATGCATAACATCGATTACTCAAAGAAATGCATATACACACAGATACATGAATGTCTTCAGACATTCACCCATCTCTGTATGGGGTTCTGGTTACAGAAGATCCCACATGACTTTGCTCTTACCTTTTATACCAGGACCAGAACAAAAGGATCGTAAATGTTTATTACACCAACCCTGTTTTGGGGGAGAGGAGAAGACACCACCCCAAAAGAGGACAGAATTTTCCTTAGTTTTTCCATCTTTCATATTCTAGTGATGCTGTGAAATTGAGACCATTTAACCAATCGCACTGAGACAATTTAAAGGTGCTAAGAGGATGTTTTGTTTATACATTTTGCAATATTACTTGAAACTGTCTTTACTAATGATAAAAGACTATTTATTAGATGCACTGAAAGGAATAATATTAATATACATCATCTGTGCACGAGGTAGGGCCTTAAAAACATCAGCCAATCGTTTACGCGATCATCGCGGTAAACGATTGGCCCTCTGGCTTGTCAATCACTGCCATGACGTTCCTTGTGGAGACAGAGCGCGGCTGCGCGCTCAGTAACTTTCCACACTCCAAAGGCGACGCATGCAATGTTTTGTTCAGGAGACAGGAGTAACAACTGCAGATTATGAGTTACTGCGGGTGAGTCCGACATAATGAATCCAAAAAACACGACACAGCGAATGCCGGTGGTAACACTCGTTTTCCAATACTCATGCACGATTTTTGAGAGGCGTCCTTTGAAAGCTGTGAAGGAGGGGGGTTGTTCTAACGCATGCGCTCATTTCAAAAACTCAGTAACAGTCTTTGGATTCTCAGTCGACGAAAAAATCCTCTCTATCACCTTTAAATGATACCAAACATGAAAGGGAAAACAATATATATACAAGTTACATTATACATAAAATATAAACTTTCAGTGACTTGAGGCAGGGGGAAGGAGAGTTTGTGTGTGTGTGTGTGGGGGGGGGGGGGGTGCATACTGTAGATGTAGATGTTTGGGGGCAAGGCGTTGTCTATGCTATTCTTTAGATCTTCTCTCCAGATACGCTTTATTGCTTTATTGCAGGATGCTTGATCTCAGTTTTCGTTTAGCAGGAAAATCAACCCTTACAGACCTAAAACCTGATTGAACTGAAGGTAAGATATTATTAACAGATAAATAATTTGATAGCTGTTTATAAATATTTTTTTCAAAAACTAGATATAGAACATATAATAGATATAGGTCTATAATTATTAGGATCAAGTACATCACCTCCCTTATAAAGCTGTCTGAACATCACTGATTATATTGGATTCTATTATCTTTTGACGCGTCGCATTGCGAAACAAATTACTAACCCCTGCCCTATACTACACATCTTTCTAGGACACTATAATCACTGGAAGTTACACTGTAAATACATTGTAAGTACGGAGTACTTTCCGGGCTGTAATCTTGGCTAAGAACTCCTAAACTGCTATTTAGGAAAACTCTTAATGGTAAGAAATTTTTTTTTGTGAATACGGCCCCTGGTGTGCTATCAAATAAAAGATAAGTAAACTAAAAATCAAAGACCAAAAGTTAGATTCCATTTTGAGATTGGCAGGTGAATGCAAAGTTTCTTGGGAAAACGTAAATGTCTTGCGAGAGAATTGAAAAAAATTTAAATATAATGTTCATCTCATTACATTTTTAACCCTCACCATGTCCCTTTAGTGTTTCTGTATGAAAATGAAAGCAGAACAGACAGACAGACACGGCATGAATCTGCATTAATCTAGGAGTGGTCTTGCAGGCAGTAATACATTTTGTTGAAGCTCAGTCAAAGACGGGTAACGGGTAAGTGAACATCAACTTACCAAAGAGAATAATATCTGGCCTCAAAATAAACTTAATAATAATCATTTAATTTGATATTTACACTATTTAAGAATCCTAACAGATTGTCAAGATTTTAAATTTATAAAGATGTCAAGGTTGTGTGATATTTACTGTGATAAATGCATTTTACAATATGTGAACTGATAACACAAGCAGTTGCAGGTTGTTCATTTAAGTGTCTGTATATTATTTTTTTTAAATGTTACTAATCAGAAGTACAAATATTAGTGTATATTGAAATTATTATGCTCTTTGAATGGACAGCTCCGCAAAAAAGTGTATGATTTGCTATGACAAAAGCTTCACTGTATACATTTATATGTGGTATTTGAGAGAGACATTTGACTTTTCAAAATAACTTTTATTACAATAAGATTAACAAACATTAAACATTTTTCACAATAAATTCATTCATGATTATATAAACTAAAGAAAAACACACAGTTCTGAGTAATTACAGCATATTATAGTGCAATTTCTGGTAATTATAGTACTATGAAGTAAGTATGTGTAAGTATAGGGAACAATATGTAAAGTTTTGGGAATAAAGGGGTAACAACCAGGAAAATAACAAATTATTTATACTGTAAGTATTTTAGCACTAAGAGGCACTTATACTATTATGACAGACAACAATCTTACGTTAAGGAGTGATTTAGTGAGAACATACACTGCTCACCTTTCTGTAATGATACTGTACAAAATATTGAAGGGTTTTTTTTTAATTACGGTGTAGGCTACATATCAGTGCATTTATACTATTTTGTTTTTACTGCAAAGTGCACTGATTAAGTTGTTCAAGGCAGAGGTACAACTATTCCAATCTTTTTTAATACTGGGGAAATATACTCATTCATATAGTTACAGGGTAGGTATGCCATTTACGGGCTGTAATTTAAAGTGGTGCTAATTAATTTAATTCTTAATGAACAAAGTAGAGGCTCTATTGCCAAGGTATATAACTAAACAGACGTAGGGCACCCTTGTCTTGTTCCTCTTTTCATTTGAATTGGTACACTTAAACTCCTCCTATTTTAACCATACTTACAGCAGCAGTATATAATATTATAATCCATGATAAGAATGTTCTCCAACCCATAACACACAAGAACCTTGAAATATACGATACTCAATCAAAAGCTTTCTTCTGATCCAAAGAAAGCAGCCAAAATCAACAATATATAATCCAGCATAATCCATGATATCTCTCATTAAAAACAAATTATCATAAATGGACCTTTTGGGTATACAATATGTTTGGTCTTTCTGTATTAACACATTAAAATCACATTTAAGTCAAGCACTTTGATAATATTTTATAATCGAAACATAAATCAGCAACTGG
This sequence comes from Culter alburnus, assembly GCA_028476615.1. Lineage (NCBI taxonomy): Eukaryota > Metazoa > Chordata > Actinopteri > Cypriniformes > Xenocyprididae > Culter > Culter alburnus. Next base: position 148,307 of record JAOTNS010000716.1, read on the forward strand.
TCTCCAATTCTTTAGCAGACAAAGATCTCCTTTCTTTGGGATCAAAGAGAGCACTGCATGTTGACAAATTCTTGTGAACCTTACCTTTAGGCTTTCCTGTAAAACATTAAAAGTCTTTTCCTATTATTACCAAAAAGTTTTATAAAATTCTGCTGGAAGTACATTGATTCCTGGAACACGACCAGATGAAAGTTGATTCACTACTTTTGTAACTTCCTCAAAAGTGTGATCAGAGTCTTACTTTACATTCCTTCTTCCAGCACAAGTAAATTATTTAAAAAGTGTCTGCGACTCTTTAGCATACAAGTCCACATAGAAATCAACAGCTAGTCTCTTCATTTAGAAAGGATCTGAAGTAACATTCCCATCAGATGTACACAATGCATGCATTTAATTATTATGAATACACTTCCTATTCAAATGAAAAAATGTTGTGGGAGCATCCATATCATGTAAAAAAAACAAAATGTGATTTAACAAGAGCTCTTTTGAACTTTTGTGTAACATGTTACTTAAAGGGTTAGTTCACCCGAAAATGAAAATTCTGTCATTAATTACTCACCCTCATGTCGTTTCACACCCGTAAGACCTTTGTTAATCTTCAGAACACAAATTAAGATATTTAGTTGAAATCCAATGGCTCAGTGAGGCCTGCATAGCCAGTGTAACGTCTGGATGGATCCGTTCAGAGTCAATAAACTTTGGAGTTTTCAGAACGCTTTTAACCTGATGAACTTTGTTTCTTAATCACTAAATCGGCTCCGAACAGTCTACTAAAGATGAGCCCACTTGACACCTTTGTTGCCCTCCGAGGTAACAAGCAGGCCCAATTTCCTTGCTCTTAGGACATCAAAGGGGCCCCTCATGTGGACTACGGGCCAGATCCACATTCCAGCACCCACACACACTGGCACACACAAAAACACACACACAGACACACATACAGAAACACACAAACATACACTTTTAACTGTATATATATATAACCTACCACTATGCTAAAATATATATTTCATATATTTTAGGGCCTGCATGTTTCCTAGTGTTTAAATTAGTGTATTTGTGCTAGTGTGCATTTTAACGATATAATTTTGTCTGTAAACCATAACTTCTTGTCTATGCCTTTCTAATCTGGCGAGTTTGGTCTCTCCGTAAAGCTCCGGACTCGAGCTATTTACTGAGGTGGGTCACATGGCTGACATATGCATTTTTCTATGTGTTTAATGATACTGTGAAGAAAGCACTCGATCTCGAAATCCGGTCTGATGGCCACTAAGTATGCAAATTCTCTAGGAGACCAAACCAAGGAACTTTGCCCGCCAGATAGTGCTGCGCATCTATTGGCCGCTACAATTCAGGAGGTGTGTTAGTTTGGGTTTCCATAAAAACAACACACACCTTTTTTTTTGGTTCTCCCGGTGACCTCCCGATCGTCTCGTGCACGTCTCCCCGGACGCCTCAGGTGACCGCGCTTCCCAACCACGCGCGCAGCTCGGGAGGACCACTTCCTTTCTCTCTCTCTCTTCGGTTAAGTTACTTAAGTTTAAACCTCTTTTGAAAACCCCGCCGGAGAAACCCTCTCGGAAAGGACCAAGCCAAGCGCGTTGAAACTGCTACTCACGGACTTGAACCAATAAGCAAGTATTATCATTTAGCTACCTTAAATTTGTCTAAACTGATTTCTGTGCTGGCTCTCTCAAAAGGGTTTAACTGTGTAATTTGCCATTCTTTGATCATCTTTCTTTCCCTGTCTTTTCTTCATTTTCATTCTCGTGTATATATATGTGTATTCTTGTATATATATTTAGATGTATAACCTCTGTATTCGTAGTTTGCATATATTAAAACGTTATTCACGCTCGATTGTTCTGTTTGTTCTTTCAGCTGAAAACCAAGTCACTTTAACGTTTTTCGATCGCTTTATGCTTTGATGCAAGTTATTTTCACGGCCAGAGAATAACTCTGTTTATAATATTCTGTGAGGGACTTAGTTTGCTGGACAAACGAACAGTTTCTCTAAATAATTAAACCAACTAATCATATGTAATTGATTATAATTCGTTGTAATTGATTCACAATATATGTTTAATTCCCCGTTGGGTCGATATATGAATCATAATTTATTCATAACCTTATGAATGATTATATTCATATTTCATCCATAAATTGATTAATAACTGTACGAACCGCTACATTCGTTACATATTATTTGGTGGAGGATTCGCGAGCGTTTAAACTTGGTTTTCGGTAAAAGAGCAATGTAGAATAATTTGTATGACTTAATGTGCATGCGCGCTTTATCAGTGAGAAGACGCACGGGTCCTCACTACGCACCGTTAACAAGCTGCTGTTTGTGTCTAAAAACACTGCAGGCCTAGCCTTGGTTGACCGTGAAATACACTGCAGTCCATTGATATTTCAACTCGTATGTGAAGGCGACAATCTTTGCAGTAAGTTACAGTTTGAATATTAATTTCCGCTTGAATTAACGAATTGAATCGTATTCAACGCGTTTTGAAACGAGGTTGTGGCGAGTTCTCCCATCTATCTCTAAAAAGGCCTTTATCATTTACCCGCTATTAAATCTGAATTTCTTGTGTCGTCCAAAAATTCACAATAGCCGGTTTGCTCCTGGGTTACGTCGTTTGGACTAGCTACCCAAACCACATGATCCCCCTTACAAATCTAATCGGAGAGCAGGTCATCTGCTTTAACGACTGATTGTGAGAGTTTGGAGCTATATCAGCATCCTGATCCAATGTTGATAGTAACAGCGGCGAAGGAATCCCGCAAAAGTTACATATTCGCGTGCATTAAAGTTTGCACCAAGGGACTGATCCCAGAGTTGTGTACCCGTGAGTAAAACGGTACATATATATCCGTGAGGTTCTATTGTAATCGTGACCGTGCAGTTAAAACAGCGTAAGGGTCAGAACCACACGCGCTCGTTTTATATCACGAATTAAGGAAGGGGATGCAGTAACTCTGACCAGACGCCAGAGGGCAGTTGCTCAGGTGTGGCCACCCTCCCTACTTATTGTTGTGTGGACTCATTGACGCCACCGTGTGGACGTTAGAGTTAAAGCCGCTCCATACTTTGAACTGAAATTATCTCCAAGTATCTTTTGCTTCTCTATACTGCGGGGAGTTGTAAAAGTAATTGCTTTTGGTGGTTATGCTTTCCAATCATTGTTGGAATGTGGGTTACTGATTTAAATTTAATTTAAACGTTTAAATTTTTAATTTAAATTGTTTCCCTTCCAACAAGGGAATTCACTTTTGAGAGTGCGCCCCCTGGTGGACACTGCCAGATAAGTCAATTCTCTTCCCTTGTATTCTTTCTGTATTCACAGATCTACTCTATTTTATTTATTTTAGTTTATGTATTTATTTTTATTCTACTTTGTTTTATTTAATCTATTCCCTTTTGTCTTTCTCTCTCTCTAAGTTATTTCTTTTTTTACTTGGAAATTCATTCCCTTTTATTACTTAATGTTTTATTTATTCACTCTTAGTTCTGTGTTGTTGTTATGCCCAATAATATCACGCACACCCAAGCCTCCCTTATTTCATACACTTATTTTAATTTAATTAATAACATTTAATGAATTTTAAATTAAGTAGTGTCAATCAGTTGGCATTTTGCTCATAAAAGAAGCAATTCTCTTCAAGGAAATTACAAATAGGGAAGGCTTTCTCCTTTCTTTTTCCGTTCTGTTATTCTTTATGCACTCATTTAAATTTAATTGAAAAGATTTATTCAATTTGAATCAAAGCATCTGAATTATCCTCGTTGCTTTCTTTTCCCATTATGTATTCGGCGCACTCGTTAATGCAAATTTGAATCAGGCATCTGAATATTTGTTTTGGTTTACCCCCTCTGCTCATTTCAGTTTAGTTTAACTGTAATTCTGACTGTCAGGAGGCCATTTCTTTGTCATACACACTAATATTTAAATTGGTTTAAACAAGATTTTAAACTGAGATTTAAATTTACAATTAAGTGTGTTTGTGACACTTTGTATTGCAGATAAGGCCTTTGCGCCCTGTGGTGAGCTGACGGTTGCTCAGTGAGTCCAGTGAGTGGAACCTGCCTGGCGTTCTTACACTAACGTGTGTGAATGGGACATTGACCTCGTATTACGGGCAACACGCAAGGACATCAGCGAGTTGTGTATCAGGTAAGGGAGGCAACGGCAGCCAGTGACAAACAACGGCAATTTTGTTTAATTTCCCTGCTCAGGCTTCTGCACGACAGAACTGCCCTTTGGAGTAACTGCCCGTAAGGGGACAGACTCTGAGTTTAGGGAAAACTCAATTTTGACCGGTCACTCGGGCCGTTGGCGCAATACCTTACCGAAGTGCAAATTGTGCTGGTGTTCCCTGTTTGAGAGGTTGCACCGTGTTACAAAGGGGACAGGTGGCCACGGACACCGCAGTCGAGTGTTTGAACGTTAGGAAAGGTTGCCTGCCATTGAGTTCTTATCTGAGCACCCACGATTCACCCAGGCCTAAATTAGTGACATACAGTCATTTCACCTAATTGAAAGCCACAGAATATTACATATCTTCAATTACTCAGGTGCGGGCCAACCCTAATGCTCTCGATCCATACCATCCCTCTAGGTTTTATGACGCAACAGTGCACTCGCCTGACACCGTCATAAACCAGCTGGGAATAGGAAGTTTAAGTTTCACTTTCCCTCTAGCCTTGTTTAGTTTATGCTATTCTATTTTTATCCTTTCTATTTGTTATGCTCTCATTTAATGGTTCTGTTCCTTCTCGACTGTGTTTGTTTCTTTCAGTCATGTAAAAGCAGAGCCTGTGAGAGCCATCACGGAAAACTGAGTAATAGATAGACGACGAGCAGCGAGAGTCATCAAAGGACTCTTAGGGCTACCGCCTGTCAAATCTTTATTCAAATCCGGCACTCACCCACACAAATGACCCGCGTGGTCCTTTTGGCTATCGACAATTAAGTGTCTAGCCTACATTCACTAACTGTCTGCACCAGTTAACTGGAACCAAACCAAAGAATTATATAATCATGCATTATATAAGTCGTTAGCCCTGCGCGTGCTTGCATTGGTTCTGTTTGTGCTGTCTTTCTCTCGCCAACAGCAAGCTAACGTGTTCAGAGCAGCCAGCCCCAGCACCCATGGGGACGGACTCACGACCGGGTGGGGCTCCCTGACCAGCACGACCTGCCCAACGACGCTGTGGATCCCAGCACCTGAGCAACGAGCAGCTGGACGACCTGAATCGACTGGCCCACGATTCGAATGGCAAATCATCCGAGCCATCGCCCACAACCTCAAGCTCAGGCGGAGGATGCCCGGCGGAATCAGGCCAGATTCATCGTCACCACGATCAGCGACTGTCGAGACCCAGGACCAGCGTTGGACAGCGGACGAATCCAAACCCGCCACAGGAGGAGCTGCAAAGACTTCAAAAGCCCTTGCGAGCTCCACCTGGAGGTGGAGCGTTAGAGAACTGACTGAAAAACTCCAACACAGCGAAGCTCCCCTAGCCAAAGCAGAGACCAAGCCGAAAGACAGACACACTAAAGCCCTGACCTGTGAAAATCATCTTCAAACAGGCCCAGAAAGGAGTTATGGCTCCGAAACAACAAAGAGACTATGTGAATGAACTTGACAGGTTACAGAGTACTGAAAAGTGGCATGGGGGGAAACCACATCACCGAGTTTCCCTAACCAGTCAAGAAGCCCTAATTCCAAATGGGGTAAAAGTCCACTGCCCAAATGTCCAGCAGCCAAGAACCTCGCCAGCAGCGTCACATCCAACTGCCAGCACCTGCGACAGGCTCTGATCCAAAAGCTTTCTGACCCTGCATCAGATCAAGGGCTCCCTGCTGCCATGGCCAAACGGGCAGACTGAAAAAACCCATACACTTGCTACAGCGACTGCAAAATGGCCTACTTCAGAGCACGTGGTCAGCCAGCAATGGAGGAAGATTTCATCTTCAACACTCTGTTTCTCGAGAACTGCACCCTGCGGTGAGTGATCATCTGGCAGCCTTGGCTGCGCACGCAGTATGTCTATCGCAGCAGCTGCAAAAACTTGGTCGATGAAGCTCACTCCAAGCAGAACATGCTCCTGAAAAGACTGTAGAAAATCAAACCGTTACACAGTCTCTGATCACTGCCCAGAAACTGTCCTTCCTTGTTGAAGACTGAGAAAATGAAGTGAAAGCCAAAATCGACTCTCAAGTCCAAAGATGTGAGCTGAATGTGCGTCGCACAGTCCAAGAGGGTCCACCTTGAATACACAGCTCCCAGCACACACATTGGTCGAGTGAGCCTGGTACCTCCTGTGTGCGTTGCGCAAATGGACACGTTCTCTGTTTCACCCACAACAGACCCGTAGACTGTTTTGAGCCCTTATTGAATGCCCAGACCGTTGAAATCTGGGCTCAAGTGTGTGAACTTCTGCTTCCAGTCACCCAGGCCAACTGACCAGACGGTCAGGTCACAGAGGTCGCGGGAAATCTCCTAGCTAACCGGGGAACCCGTCTCAGAGTACAGTTCAAGTTCGCTACCCGGCGCACTTCAACTCACATAGACTGTAACTCCCTCTGCCCAAGGTCACGACAGCTCACAGCTGAATGATGTATTAAAACAGACATATTATCACACTGTGGGCGACAACTCAGCCTTCAGCACACGCTGTTAAGTGCTCTCATCGAAGGAACACCGGACCTCCCATTTGTCACAGCAAAACACACTTTCCACTAGACTTTCGTATGCCAAACTATGATGACTGTCAAGGAATCTGCGTTTGAACTTCAAATGGAACAACCGGCATTTAACCCATCACTTCTGGTCTTTCCAGACCTCTGATGCACCTAATGTCATAGGGACAGTGCAAATGAGTGTTGTGGGCCCCAATGATGTACAGCTTCCTGTGTCCATGTCAAAACACTGCCAACTTCTGTAGGGCCAGATCACCAAGAGGTCTGCATCCTGACCCACTTACAGGAAAACTGTAGTACACCTTACCAAAGGGGGTGCTGTTTGGCTCCAACACAGGAAACTGTAGTACACCTTACACCAAGGGGGTGCTGTGGCTCAACAGGCAGTGTGGTCAAACCTAAGCCACATGCTGGGCTCCTTCAATTTCACCTGAAGGCGGGGAAACTGGACCTCACTTCTAAAAGCCACACCCCTAACTGAAGTGTCATTCCTAATGTAGTCACCCAGTTGGCCTCAACGAATGCAATGGTCACAGACATCAGCATTCCCAAAGCCTACCATCTAGAATGGATAATGGGACCACGGCCCTATGACTTGAACTCAGGTTAACAGTCATTAACTTAATACCAGCTGCCATGGTTCCCAGAAGGAAGCTTAAGCAACACAAGTTTCACAGCATCCTTCAAGAGCATCTCCATCACCCCCATCAAACTGGTACCCAAGAACAGGTGCGCAGACAGAATGGAGCTGATGGAGGACAAACAACTTGCAGTACCCACAGTCTTGACCAGCCTGCCGTGAAAACTCAAAAAGGCGCTGCACCTCTGACAGCCAACGACAGTAACACTTCAACAGAGGAGCCATTCCCCAGGTTTGGGCCTAAAGGCAACAGATCCAGAAAGATGCAAGTGCGCTAAAGAATGGACGCAGACTGTCAAAAACCCGGCGGTCTTGAACAAATTCAAAGCGACAGTTGCCAAGACTTTTTAGACTTGGTCTCACTAAATTCACAGAGCATAGTGCAACACACCAAATGCTCCTCCCACCTTCATCAGGCAATTACAAAAGTAACATCGCCCACATGAACCGACAGGAGGTTGTTCATTCAACAGAAGGAAAAGGTGTTCTTGCCCATGCAACAGCACCTATTCAGTCCTACCTGGTCCATTGTCAAACCAGACAGCAAGTGGGACCCACCAGCGACTTCAGGAGGCGAACCAGCAGGTGCCACTGCCACAACGTTGCCAGAAAGCACAAGTCTGCACGGGAGCGGAGATTCAGCTGCCTGTCAAAATGCTAAACAACACACCAGCGTTGACATTAAGGTAAGGTACCCCAACACAGCAACCAACCTGTCACAGGTACCTCAAAGAGAATGCGTGCCAGGAATGCCCAGGCCTACGGTGTGATGGACGTTCCTACATCAATGAGGGCATCCTACAGGCAAGTGCAAGGGGTACGATGGTTAAGCGACCAACCTGCCAATCACAGAACAGCAGGTGGGGTCCCAGTCATGTCAGTATGGTGAAGCAGCAGCTACCCTCATAACTCTTCAAGTTCCTCTGTCCATAACATCAGAGAACTCAGATGCACAGACTCACACCATGCCAGACCTTGTTTACATGCGCGCTGGGCTGGAAACAAACTGGCTTCAAGACTGAATGCAACAAGCAGGTGAAACATCAACACCTGTCCAGACACGTGATCACCTCAACCCAAGCACACGGACACGATCACTTACGCGGAAAAGGTGAAAAGACGCTTAAAGCAACCAGGGCGTGACAAAGGCGTGAACGACCAAACTAATGCCCTTGCCAAGACTGGCACCCTGCATAACAAGCAATGGTCACACCCACCCCATTCACCAACCCTCAGTGTGACAACACACCCGCAGCCAGCGGACTGTTCCTGCAACATTTCCTGCCTTACTGCCACTGCCACTGACAACCAAAACTTGCCAACACTTCCATGCGACAGGTTTTGCACCACCACTCAGACCCCTCCAACCTCCCGTTCACGGCATATGGTCCCACGACGGCCCCTGGCCACAAACGACTACATGAGACCAACCACATGCTGCGTGTGGGAGTGAACTTTCTAAAGTATGTCCCTGATGTCTTCACAGCGCCAAAGCTTGTACTGCCACAGGGCCAAAAGGGGGTGAACGGATATACACCCACAACAACCATGTGCCAAAAAACCATGGCACCAGAACTACGGACGAGCCATTAAAACAAGTGGCGCACTGGCCCAGCATGCAGCAAGATGTGGCAGAGCACGCCAGAGGATGTCAAGTTTACCGTCACGTCCAGACTGCAAACGCAAAGCACCGAGATTCACTGCAAAACCGAGGAATCACATTTCCACGGTCAGTCGACCAGAAAGACTGGACGGTAAAACCTCCTCTGATGCTCATGGCCATCACAGACACCGTACAGGAGTCAACTCAGGTGTTCCCCACGGAACTACTGATGGCACGGCAGGTGCCACTGCCATTGCACCTGTACCAACCAGGAGACTTGAGTCTCATCACAGCCTGCTCCCCTCATCAGCATCACAACAAGCTCTGCCTACAACTGAGAAAGCAACTCGCAACACAGAGCCAAACTCTGCAAACCACCTGCAAATCCTGGAAAGGTATTGCGGTGGTTCTCCGCACTCACAGTTTCCTGCTGATCCAAACTGCGAACTCAAGGAAGCAACTGTTTACAGTCCTCCAGAATGACTTTGCCCAAAATCAGCTGGTTATAGCTCTGTTGACAGACCTGCTGCGAGAGAAATTAGCTTCTCTATGGAGAGTGGCTATGAATAGGATTCCTCAGTATCCTACACAAACTGTGCTGGACTTTGTACTGGCAGACCCAAAGACACGGTCAATGTCAGGTGGCGGCAACGTAACACCCATGCCAAGAAACACACCTCAGTTGCGGTAGCTACCACAACAGCAACCCACGGCTGTGCCCGGCTCCCCACTTTCGCAGGTGTGTTTCACCAGACTTTCAGTACTTTGCCCAAACCAGCTCTTCCTCAGAAAACCACACTGAAGGAATGGGCCGGTTGCGCCCATGACCAGCGACACATGCTGCCCGGCCAAGCCTCGCACCCCAGTTATCGGAACACAAGCCGAGACTGTGGGTGATCGATGCTCATCCACACCCCCACTCATGCTGCATCCTAATCTACATCAGCACAACACCACCATCGTGTCAGCCTGCCCAATCCAAGTAAGAGGATCCAGGTAACCCCTGAGTTCCATCCTTTATCACAGCCATCTGGCAGTGCACTGTCTCTCAAGCAAGAGGACCAGTCAGAACTGGAAATCCCATCTTCCCCCAGGGATCACCATCACCTTAGATCCAGGAATGGAACTGAGGATTGACAAAGGGGGCCCAGCTAAGTGACAGTACTCTATTGATGCAGCCCTCCAAGCACTCTCACGACTGCCTGTCCTGACCAGCTCACCTAGAGCCCGAGCTTGGAATGCTGCCAACACAATCCGTTTGCCTCTCCATGGCAATCAAGTACGCACTCGCCCTGGGCCTGGCCTTCATCCTACCAAAGGGATGCAAGAATCCACGGACAAGTGCCTACCTGCCTCCTCAAGGACCAGTAGGAACCACCTGCTGCGTGACCATCCGGATCCATGTGCCATCAAACTTGGTTAACGTCCAACGAAGTCCGCACAGGAACTTCGTTGGCCGAAAGGGGGACTGTAACGTCTGGATGGATCCGTTCAGAGTCAATAAACTTTGGAGTTTTCAGAACGCTTTTAACCTGATGAACTTTGTTTCTTAATCACTAAATCGGCTCCGAACAGTCTACTAAAGATGAGCCCACTTTGACACCTTGTGTGCCCTCCGAGGTAACACAGCAGGCCCAATTTCCTTGCTCTTAGGACATCAAAGGGGCCCCTCATGTGGACTACGGGCCAGATCCACATTCCAGCACCCACACACACTGGCACACACAAAAACACACACACAGACACACATACAGAAACACACAAACATACACTTTTAACTGTATATATATCCTACCACTATGCTAAAATATATATTTCATATATTTTAGGGCCTATGCATGTTTCCTAGTGTTTAAATGAGTGTATTTGTGCTAGTGTGCATTGTAACGATATAATTTTGTCTGTAAACCATAACTTCTTGTCTATGCCTTTCTAATCTGGCGAGTTTGGTCTCTCCGTAAAGCTCCGGACTCGAGCTATTTACTGAGGTGGGTCACATGGCTGACATATGCATTTTCTATGTGTTTAATGATACTGTGAAGAAAGCACTCGATCTCGAAATCCGGTCTGATGGCCACTAAGTATGCAAATTCATCTAGGAGACCAAACCAAGGAACTTTGCCCGCCAGATAGTGCTGCGCATCTATTGGCCGCTACAATTCAGGAGGTGTGTTAGTTTGGGTTTTCCATAAAAACAACAACACACACCTTTTCTTTGTTCTCCCGGTGACCTCCCGATCGTCTCGTGCACGTCTCCCGGACGCCTCAGGTGACCGCGCTTCCCAACCACGCGCGCAGCTCGGGAGACCACTTCCTCTCTCTCTCTCTCTCTTCGGTTAAGTTACTTAAGTTTAAACCTCTTTTGAAAACCCCGCCGGAGAAACCCTCTCGGAAAGGACCAAGCCAAGCGCGTTGAAACTGCTACTCACGGACTTGAACCAATAAGCAAGTATTATCATTTACCTTAAATTTGTAAAACTGATTTCTGTGCTGGCTCTCTCAAAAAGGTTTAACTGTGTAATTTGCCATTCTTTGATCATCTTTCTTTCCCTGTCTTTCTTCATTTTCATTCTCGTGTATATATATGTGTATTCTTGTATATATATTTAGATGTATAACCTCTGTATTCGTAGTTTGCATATATTAAAACGTTATTCACGCTCGATTGTTCTGTTTGTTCTTTCAGCTGAAACCAAGTCACTTTAACGTTTTTCGATCGCTTTATGCTTTGATGCAAGTTATTTCACGGCCAGAGAATAACTCTGTTTATAATATTCTGTGAGGGACTTAGTTTGCTGGACAAACGAACAGTTTCTCTAAATAATTATAAACCAGAACTAATCATATATGTAATTGATTAAATTCGTGTAATGATTCACAATATGTTTAATTCCCGTTGGGTCGATATATGAATCATAATTTATTCATAACCTTATGAATGATTATATTCATATTTCATCCATAAATTTGATTAATAACTGTACGAACCGCTACATTCGTTACACCAGCAATGACATTTCCTCTCTCAAGATCCATTAATGTACTAAAAACATATTTAAATCAGTTCATGTGAGTTCAATATTAATATTATTAAGCCACGAGAATATTTTTGGCCACCAAAAAAACAAAATAACGACTTATTCAGTGATGGCCGATTTCAAAACACTGCTTCAGGAAGCTTCAGAGCACAGATGAATCAGTGTGTGAATCTGCTGTTCGGAGCGCCAAGTCGTGTGATTTCAGCCATTGACAGATTGACACGCGATCTGAATCATGATTCGACACAATGATTCATTTATGATCCGATGCTTCCTGAAGCTATCGGATTTCATCAAAAATATCTTAATTTGTGTTCTGAAGATGAACGAAGGTCTTACGGGTGTGGAACGACATGAGGTTAAGTAATAAATGACAGAATTTTCATTTTTGGGTGAACTAAACTTTTAACTGTTGTCTCTTCTGACAAAAATCATATTGTAAATTCACATCATTTTGATCAATTAACATATTTTGAATTGTTGAAATATCTTTATCTAATTTTGGCATTTCATGTTTGATTTTACAGGAAGTGTGTGTCATAAATTGTTTGCAGAAAGGCTTAATCTGAGTTTTCCCTATATCCCACCACTAAAGAAGATTACTTTTTCTCCCGTTACAACGCCGTTACCGTTACTGGCAAAAAATGCCGCGTTACTATAATTGAGCTCACTGAAGCGGTTTTTTTTTATCCGAGTAGAGATATTTTATCTCAGTCTCAGCCATAGGACCTGCAAAGTTTTCTGTCTGGTGTGTGCTGCGGTTATACACAAATAAAATTTTAAACTGATAATAATGAACGATGTGTATGTGTATATGTATGTATATGTGTGTGTGTGTGTGTGTCATGGCGGCGGCAGGCTCGCACGCGGTTCCGCTGCACTAAAAAACTTAACGTCTACACCCGTCGTAGCTGCCGGGTGTAGATGAACAGTAACTTTGAACAGTACAATCGCCCACTTTCTGACCAAGAATGGATGTGCTTTCAGGCACAGGAAAGAGAGTTTAGGAAAACTCTGGATGTTAAACTAATTAATGACAGACAAACAATACAATTTACTGGAACTAACCCGCGTCACTGGACTAAACTTATAACCATCTTTCACAGCAACTCGCAGAGATGGGAGACCATTAGGAATACCTTTGTTAAAATACACCGTAAGAATCCTTCGGAAATTCCCCCTCTGTAAAGCGCTCTCACCGAGGCCCGACTCAGAGACGCTCACTGAATGGATAAATCAGCAGCTGCGCTTCGTACGGGAAACCATCCAGCCAGCGCTCAGTAAAGCGACAAATTCTAACAGTATGAGAGAACCCAGAGTGGTAAGCGAAAACGAACTAGCCTATCTTTGGGAACACCGTAGGAGTAAGGCAATAGATATAATTATAAACAATAGCACTTATCCAGATCCTCCTCCTGCGATAAATGACGTGGATAAAGTTTGTGAGTATTATGCTGCGAAATGCCAACCAGCGCAGTTGCACCGGCAGGTGGGCAGTCCTCCGTGGTGCGGTGCTCTCGACTTGGAGGACCCGAAAGATGCCCCCATTACTTCGGACTTCACCGCAGAGGAAATCTCAGGCGTGCTCTGTAGTCTTCCGAATAACAAAGCATGTGGTGCAGATGGTGTGACTTACGAAGTGCTCAAGGCAACAAAACAATTTTCAATAATGACATTAACTCAGATTTTTAATGTCTGTTTAATTAACCGGAAAGTTCCTGACTCCTGGAAGGGGGCTCTTATATATAGGATCCCTAAAAAGAATAACATTCCAGAAGATCCCTCCACTTGGAGAGATATATCATTGCTCCCCAGTCCCCACTATATACAAGGTATTTATGAAGTGTATTTTATGCCGAATTTTACCCTGGCTGGTGGAATCAGGAACATTGTTAACAAATCAAAAAACATACATAGAGAGGCAGGGAATGAATGAGCACGTATTCTGTTTGAAGACTGCCATCGATGATTTTAAACATGAATCCTCCCGTTTCTATGCGGTATTTCTCGATTTTTGAGACGCCTTTGGCTCTTTACCACATAGCGTAATGCTTCATTCCCTTGAGGAAATAAAACTGCCGGAACAATATATACATATAATCAAGAATGTATATGACAATTCATTTTTACAAGTGATTTGTGGACATCAACTAACGAAACCGGTTAAACTTGAAGTTGGGATTAAGACGGGGTGTCCCTGGAGTGCTGTGAACTTCATACTGGCCTTAAACCATTGGCTGAAATGGCTATGGCTTGCCCCGCCTGGCATTACATCTCCAAACCCAGTTCAGGCTTTTGCCGATGACGTCCTCATAGTATCAAGAGAGGAGAACATCATTACCAACATGCTGTCATACACCGACCGCTTTCTGCAATGGTCTGGTCTCGAGGTTAAGAATAATAAATGTGCAGTGTTCTATGAGCGACGCAGCGGGGGTAATAGATGGTATAGGGCCAAATACGATCAGCCTCCATCATTCACAATCGCTGGAAGCACAATCAGAGTTTATTCAAGACACGAATCATACAATTATTTAGGACATATGTTTAATGTTGCAGGAGAATGGCACGAGCAGGTGAGCGATATCTGCAAAGAATACTCCAGCAGACTAGACTTGGTAGACCAATGCCCTTTACCGACCTGTATGAAACTCCAGGCCATTCGAGACATAGCTCTTTCCAAGATTCATCATCTGTTTGCAAACGTCCACATTGCTAAAAAAATATCTGACGGAGCTGAACAATAAGACCGTGCAGCTGGTAAGAAAATGGTTAAGTCTTAACACACACACAACAAGAAGTATTCTTTTTATGAATAAATCAGAAGGGGAACTGGGGATTCCTAACATTGAATGGATTTATACAGCGGCTAGAGTAAAGCATCTACTGCATATGTTGAATAACGATGACCCTACAGTTCGCGAAGTTGCCCGGCGCTCACTGCTGCTGGATCTGAGCAAACGCAAGGTCCCCTATGCTGCAGACGGAGAACCAAGCTTCCTCGGTTTCCGGAAGAAACCTCGTGGAAAGCTGGATACTAGAGCCACGGGATTCGGAGTACGTTCGGATTGGCCCGATCTGAATGATTTGTGCAGCAATAACAATATACAGCTGAACTGGGCACATACTGGCGGGGAGCAGGTGAATATCAGTCAGGGGCAGATTATGGATCCTAATGTGTATGTCGAGGCGTCTATACATCACAATGGAACCAGCGAGAGGTTGAAACAAGCCGGACGTGCAGGTATGAAATCCTCCAATACTTTCAAGCACAACAGCGCGATTACTGGGTTAACCTGCGCCTTCAAGGAAAACTTGCATGCCTGCAGAGCGCGGATCATACAGTCTCACACTCTGCGTTAAAAAATTCAGCAGTTAATGAAGATATCCTAAAATTGTATTAAAGCTCGGCTGCAAACTCTCCCGACTAAATACAACCTATCTTTGTGGTTCCCAAAACACCATGAACCATTCTGTTTACTACACAGCGATAAGATAATGGAATCTACAGCGCACATACTGAACGGATGCTCCGCGTTTAAAGGACTTTACATTGCGCGTCATGATCGCATCGTAAATATAACGGCTCAAGAACTGCGCAAAGTATCTGGACAAAGTGCAATACATACAACAAAACTGTTAAAAACTAGTTGGTTTTTAAACCTGAATGATAATAATATAAACTCCCTTAGAAGTGTTCTCAGAGAATACCCAAACACTCCAGACATTGTAGTCATCGATCAACTTTCTAAGAACATTCTGATTCTGGAAGTGGGCTGCTGTTTTGATCTTTACATGGACTTGTGTTTTTCTGAGAAAATGTTTAAGTATCAGGTATTAACCAATGCTTTGGCAATGTGTGGTTACAGGACCAAACTGATTATTCTTATTTTTGGTAGCTTGGGATATGTGCACAGATTATTATGTTTTAATCAGTATTTGTCATTCCAATAAAATAAGCAAGTGTCGCTGAGTGGAGCTCAAACAGAATACCCTTTGTGACATGCTGGATCGAAAATATGTGAAAAAAGTTTTAGTCGACTAGTAGTTATTCATTTAAGCCATTAGTTGACTAATCACATTTATATTAATTTAATTTCTTAAATAATGGATAGAATAAACCATAATAATGAGCGTTTAATATAGGCTATAGCACTCAAGCGCACGCATAAAGCTTGCCATAAAGAACCGGCAAATGTAATGATTATAAATGTGACAAAAACAGCAAGGAGACATTTTAATTGTTTATTAATAAAGTAATGTTTCTGAATCAGTGTCGGCTGCGAAGATGAAGTTGACATTGACTCTCATCATCTCCGCATATACTGGACGTGCCTAGAGAGAAAATGCACATTTCATTCGGATTAGGCTACATAATCAGAGTAGCCTATTTCTTTTCGTTTTTAGATATTTATAGATATATAGCTTTCTATAGATATATTTCTCATGTCTGCGGGGCAAGCAGCCTATACGCTGAGTTTCGGTTCATTTAGCCTATAAGTCGCGCTCCAGTTCACGCGCCAGTGATCGCGCCCGCGCCTCCATGATTATATTGTCTGCTATATTTGCTTCTTATTTATCAAATCCAGGCAACTGGTTGATGAAACATTGATTAAAATTAAGATGCAATTTTTACAAAACGAAATTCACTTTAAAGAAAGGCTTTCTATAAAACAAAACTTAATGAAGTGGTTAAAATCATGTCTGACCCACTCCATGTCTCCCGATATATTGCGCATCTTATGATGCATCTTACTCATGCTGTTCACTTTTTATAATAAAGTAAATTAATTTAAAACATAATATTGGACTATTTAAACATAAATATGAAACTACATTTTCTTTAATGGCTACAAACACGTAGGCTATTGTACAGTACAGAGAAATTTCATAAGCAAGAGCGGATCATGAATCACGAGTCGGATCAAGAATAATTTATTCTTAGACTTATATTTAATAATGGGGGCATTCGAGTTATTTGACATATATATTTTTTTTTTTTAAGTAACGCAATAATTACTTTCCCTGGTAATTAGTTACTTTTATAGTGATGTAACTCAGTTACTAACTCTGTTACTATTTGTGAGAAGTAACTAGTAACTATAACTAATTTCTTTTTTAAAGTAACGTGCCCAACACTGTTTATAGCACTAAAATGTAAAAATACTTACATATTAATGGCAATAAAACATAAATCATTTACATATTCAAGTGTGAATGTATATGAATTCCCATGTATTAATATTAAAACTGTGGCATTAATGTTTTAAACCTGTTGTATTCAATTGTCATATCATTACATGTTTTAGTCTCATTTACCGAATGCAGTTTACTCTTCTAATTAATATGAAATAACATTTCTCTTCCTTACTGCTGCAAACTCGATTTAAAGGATTGACAATGTTAAACAAGACTACACTTTGAAAGCCTTAAAATGAATACAATTTCTGTAATTGTTTAACTATTTTGTAATATTTAGTTTGCTGTGCGTTTTCTCCTATGCAGCGACTGACTGTACAACCATACACCAAAACACAACATAAATTCACAAATCACATCAATTTTATTTGTTCGCTGTATTCCAAGTCTTCAGAATCCGTATGTTTGCAAGGAACAGATCCAAATTTAGCCCTTTATCCTGTGATCTTCATCTTCATTCTCAGCATGACCGTCACGATCAAAGCCCGCGCTCGTTATGATTCACATTTGTAAGTTGCGCCTCAAGAAGCGTCCCAACATGGTTTACGGCACTGATATCGAACACTCATTGGCTCTCACCTGCTTCATCACAGATTGTCACATGCCGTGTTTCAGTGGATTGACATTTGAAATGAGTCTAGAAGCACAATAACATCAAGAAGCACAATAATGGTCTAAGATCTCCTCGTTCATCTTGTGCCGATGGTTTTGTGTGGATTTGAGCACAATTGCTCTGTTCACATGTGCCTAAACAAACACAAAAGTTTCCAGGTTCATAAACAAACGCTCTAAACGAGTCGGGTCTAAAAACACAGTTTTATAAATAACCTTTGTCTTATCAATGGGAAACTTTTATTTGCTCACCCTGAATGTTTTTCAGTATCTTCAGTGTTACCACTGAAACTTGTTGTAAAATTAATTCTTATTGTATGGCTTTGTTTTGATAGATTCATCCATCCATCAGCAGCCACGTCATTTTAACCAGGAAAGACTACAAAGTATGTCGGAAGGTACGTACGAACATACATAACCAGCCAAATGTTTGGACACAGTAAGATTTTTAATGTTTTTAAAAGAAGTTTAGTCTGCTCACCAAGGCTGCATTTATTTAATTAAAATACAGTAAAACAGTGAAATATTATTACAAATAAAAATAACTGAAATTTCTATGTGAATATACAGTAAAGTGTAATTTATTTCTGTGATCAAAGCTGAATTTTCAGCATCATTACTCCAGTCTTCAGTGTCACATGATCCTTCAGAAATCATTTAATATGATGATGTGATGCTCAAGAAACATTTATGATTATTATCAGTGTTGAAAACAATTGTGTACTTTTTTTCAGGATTCTTTGATGACTAGAAAGAAAGAACAGCATTTATCTGAAATACAAAGCTTCTGTAACTTTTATTCAGCAAGGATGCAATAAATTGATCAAAAGTGACAGTAAAGACATGTATAATGTTACAAAAGATTATATTTTAAATAAACGCTGTTCTTCTGAACTTTCTATTCATCAAAGAATACTGAAAAATCAAACACTGCAAATCATCATATCAGAATGATTTCTGAAGGATCATGTGACACTGAAGACTGGAGTAATGATGCTGAAAATTCAGCTTTGATCACAGGAATAAATTACTTTATAAAATATATTCAAATAGAAAACAGTTATTTTAAATTGTAATAATATTTCACAATATTACTGTATTTACTGTATTTAAATAAATGCAGCCTTGGTGATGTCACAGATCCCTTGTCTCCAGGGGCACGTTCAAGCTCAAACCGGTGCGCAACGTTTTGCTACGTTTTCCGGGTTGAACGACATGTTTCCTGGAAACGGTGTGCAACGGGTTTGAGATGCGTTTTCTCTTGTTTGGTGGGCGTGTCAGAAATGTCAGCCCAATCAGCGGCAAGATGTATATAACCACACGGTATTAAAGAGACAGCTGGCACAATGGGTATTAATGTAACATAAAAATACTATACTTATATATTTTACTATTGTATTGTGAAGTGACACTTTAATAAACTTTTCTATACTCCTCTGATTATATAATGGTAAATATTACAATATCAAAGCACAACAGCAGTGATCAGCAATAATGATAAACCTAATACTCACAATAATAATATAGATCAACACAGTCTCGGAGGTAAGAAGTGGATTATTCTTCATCTGAAATGTTTGTCTTTTCATGCTGAAATGCGAGGCAAATGTTGTATCACAATAATTAGAAGTTTCCACAAATCCCTTCACTCGATTGGGATGTTCTCTTATTCTGGATGACAAGGGCAGTGGCTGTAACATCGAGCGTATTTTGCAGTATTAAACACATATTTATACCGACTTCATCAGGCTCCGAAAATTCTTCAAAAAGAACACAAAGAATGGCCTTCTCAGCTGCCATAGTTGCATCTCTTGCGTCATCACAACAGGGTGTTCAACGCACCACCGTTTCCGTTTAAAAAACGTTTTGCAACGTTTTGTCGGGGCTGAACGCAGTGCTGGACTCCATTTCCCGTCATCCTCTTGTTTCCACACCCGCACTCACTTCCCTCGTCATCTCCCCATCATCACGGATTACCTGCACCTGTTCCTCATCTTCAGCACTCCCTATATATATGGACTCACTCCCTTCACTTCTTGTCTGTTCTGTTGTTGATTTAGTGTGTAATGTGTGTTTCTCTTCGTGATCTATTAAAATACCATTTATTGTGGATATCCGAATACGCCTCATCTCTACAGCACCATACACCGTAACAGGTGAGCAGACAAAACTTCTTTTAAAAACATTAAAAATCTTACTGTGTTCAAACTTTTGACTGGTAGTGTATATACAATATTTATATTATAATATATATTATACATTGCATGCATAATTATCCAAGTTCATAATCTTTTTTTTCCAAGCACATTTTACCAGTTCCAAACCACATCAATCTTAATAATTACTATTAATCTTGTATTTAATCATTTATAAGTGATATATAATTGTTCATGAAAGCTGGAAGTAAAAAACAAAAAAACAAAACAAACTTCTTTTACAGATGAAATGAGCCACAAAAGAGATTTAAAAGTATTAAATGCTCATGAGAAGGATGCAATACTAATGCAATACTAGAAACTGCAGTTAAGGCATGACCAATGTACAGTGAAATTGGGTCAACAGGGTCAGACAAAAACAGAAAAGAAAAGACATGTTAACTGCAAAAGAATTAATAATTAAGGTGAAGAATTAAGTGTGAAACAATCAGGAACCCTTTAGTCTCCAGCGCCACCATTTCCCAGGACTGAAACCTTTCTGGAGTCTCCAGAAGTGTGAGGTGTCAGCATCTCAGACTTAGATTGGGTAAAGAATCCTAAAAAATGACCCACAATTAATAAGCATGACAAGCTGAAGTGTTGTAAAATACATGAAGACTGTTTTTATAGTCTCTACACTACAAAAATGCTTTTCTTACTTAGAATTTTTGTCTTGTTTCCAGTCCAAATATCTAAAAATTCTTAGATCAAGAAGCATTAAAATTAAGTAAAAATTATATTCTTGTTTTTAGGAAAAATAATTCAAAATTGAGTTTTTCCTTAAAACAAGCAAAATAATCTGCCAATGGGGTAAGAAAAATAATCTTAATCCAAACTGAAAACAAGATTATATATCTTATTTTTGGTTTGAAAAAGATTATTTGCTTACCCCACTGGCAGATTATTTTGCTTGTTTTAAGGAAAAACTCATTCAATTTTGACTTATTCTTCCTGAAAATAATTTTTACTTGTCAAGAAAATGCTTCTTGATTCAAGAACTTTAAGATATTTTGACTAGAAACAAGACAAAAACTCTAAGTAAGAACAGCAATTTTTGCAGTGTATAGACAGATTGAGAGTGACTCTTGATCACCTCCACATCCTCTTGTCACTGTTTGAAGAATTCATCTTCCAGAATCTGGCAGTAAGTTTTGGGAGTTCATTTTTAGCCCATCTCATATCCTAAAAAGTCTGTCTTGCAGAGATGGACTAAAAATGATCTTCCAAAACTAAAAATTCTGGAAGATAAATTTGGCCCCAGTATTTTGTCTATTATTAATGGTTGTCTCGATTCTGGTAATGTACAGTTGTTGTTGTTAAAATGTTTGTTAAAGCATACTCTTATTAAAATGCCCATTTTCAAAACCTACATTTTAATCTAAGGTATTAAAGAAAATTGTTCTTAGACAATTGCAGTTTTTGAGATTCTTCTGTCTGGTTTTAAAGCTTATTTTAAGTCTGCATTGTTAAAAATACATAATGATATTTTATTATGAAGAGATTCTGGTCATTCTGTGGTTCTTATACTGTTAGATCTTACTGCAGCTTTCGACATTGTTGATCATGATTCTCTTGTGAATTGTTTAAAAGAGGTTAAAGCCTGGATGTCTGTGAACTTTTTAAATTTTAATAAGAGCTAATGGAGCTTGTTTGGTTTGGGGGTCCTGCTCTGCATGAACAATCAAATTTAGGTGATTTTGTTTGACAGTTCTCTAAAATTTGATAAATGGATAAATTAGGTTGTTAAATCAAGGTTTTTTTTTGTTTTTTTTTTCCATTTACAGCTTTTGGCAAATGTTAAATCTTTTCTCTATTTTAATGATTGTGAGAAGGTGATCCATAGCTGTGTCCCAATTCAGGGGCCGCGCACTTCGAAGTGCATGAAAGGGGTGGGGTTTTGGAGTGGAGGGTTGCCAGGTCTGCGCAACAAAACCATCCCAAAAGTAGTGTAATCACAGCACAAGTGTAAAAGTATCCCAATCCCTGACGTGGCAACAATGAGCCGAGCGTCGTTACATGGCTAGCGGCTGTGTGACAGACAGCAGCTGACAGTTGACGTTTATGTGTGCATTTTAAAATTTTATGACTTTCTATTGGGTTTTGACATGTTTCACTGTCGGCGACGACGGGACACTGGACCAAAATATGGTTAAACTATGTAATGTTAGTTTTATATCGTTAGCAATAGTTAACCTTGTTTGTTTTTTATGTTAAATTAGGCCTATGTTAAATTTATGTTAACTGTGAAAATATATACATTCATATTTATACATTTACTCTGTATTTAAAGTACACATGAAATCAAAATTGAACTTATTTATTTTGTTAGCTCAAATTGCTAGTTTTGTAGTGAACAATTCATCCGTGCAAGTCAATCCACACAAAAAAAATTGTTTGGCTTCGTAATATTTAATCAAAATCTGAAAATGCTCCTCCCCTCTGCAACGGTGCCCCTTCTCTAATGACATAAGTTTGACGGCTTGGGCTGAAATCGCTTAATCCACTCCCCTCCAACCGTTAGTCTGCTATGAGCGAGAGATGGAGAGGAGGAGCGCTAAAGTAAAACTTTGCCCTCTATTCAATATTCCGTTTCACTTTGAAATACGTCACAACACTGGAGAAAAGTCGTTTGCAACTTCCGGTTCACGGGGACTTTAAGTCTGAATTTAAAGTACAGTACTTTAGGATTTTATTCAACTGCACTCCATCTTAGTGACAAATATTGTATTTATGAAAAACAGATAGTGTAGACCGCGAAGTGTCTTGAGATCGGCGCTTCATTCCACTGGGAAACGGAGAGCGTGCACTTGAAGTCGCTCTCGAATTACGTCATCCCTCCTCGCGCCGCGGTGAATCGCACTTCAAAGTCCGCTTTCCCCCACTTTTCTCAAGAACAGAATAGTGCATTAAATATGTCGATATCAGTATTATTTAAATGTCACTTTGTCAATGAAACAGCCTAATTTCTGTACAGCTTATTTTTGTGATGTAAGTTAAAAATGAAATGCATAAGTTGTATACATTATATTTGTAAAGTAATTTATTTGTAAATGAGCCAGAGTAATTTCTAATTACTATAATTTCTGTTCGATAATTTATTTTTTTACGCATGTTCACGTCTGAATAAAAGAATTCTGTTCATTGTTTATTCTTTTATGCAACTTATATTTTACATGAAACATTATACATATACAACATATACAATCATTTTTTTCATCATGTAAATTAAATATATTACATTAAAATACATCGTTCTATACATTACATAAAGTACCTTTACAACTGTTTACAACAGAACTTAGGTTGAACATCATAACTGAGATGGAGTGCAGTTGAATAAAATCCTAAAGTACTTTAAATTCAGACTTAAATACAGAGTAAATGTATAAATATGAATGTATATATTTTCACAGTTAACATAAATTTAACATAATTTAACATAAAAAACAAACAAGGTTAACTAGTTGATAACGATATAAAACTAACATTACATAGTTTAACCATACTTATTTTGGTCCAGTGTCCCGTCGTCGCCGGCAGTGAACGTGTCAAAACCCAATAGAAAGTCATAAACTTTAAAATGCACACACAAACGTCAACTGTCAGCTGCTGTCTGTCACACAGCCGCTAGCCATGTAACAACGCTCGGCTCACTGTTGCCACGTCTGGGATTTGGAGACTTTTACACTTGTGCTGTGATTACACTAATTTTGGGATGGTTTTGTTGCGCAGACCTGGCAACCCTCCACTCCAAAACCCCACCCCTTTCATGCACTTCGAAGTGCGCGGACCCTGAATTGGGACACAGCTCATGTCTGTCAAACGGCATTAAACCAATCAGTCCAGAATGCTGCCGCTAGGTTTCTGACGGGGACTCACAAGTGGGATCACATCTCTCCTACTCTGTCTTCTTTGCTGTTGTACCAGGACAGGACGTGGAGAGAGAACGTGTTGATACAGTGTTGAGTAATGCAGCCAATCACTGATGATTTCTTAAACACAGTGGCCAATCAGAGGCGTTCAAAACGCTGGGGTTTGTTCAGTGCTGAAACCTCTCATTATAACAAACAAAGTACGTCACCTGAGTTTTGACCACTTCCCATTTGGACTACATTGGCGTGACTTTATTAATTATAACTGAAGTTTGTGAGATTGCGATGAACTGAGATGAGTGACAGCTTTTTAATGATTATAAAGGGTTTGCAAATGTAATATTGTTTTTATACAACAATTCAATAAACATGAAGTTAATATTAAGTGACTACTAACATTTTAGGAGCAGTGTTGTCCGATTTTTGCTCTATTTCGTCAACCAAAACACAGCTGAACCACTGCGCATCTCTGAGCAAACACAGCTGTTTCATTGATGAAATTTATTATCTGCTTTTTCAAATGAATCTAGTGAGTCAATGATTCAATGACCCAGACAGTCACAAAAAGACAGTCGCATTCCTGAATGAACCGGTCATTTGAACGAATTGACTGAATGAATCATTCAGTGACAAAGATGGTGACTTGACGCCCCCTACTGTAGGTTTAATTTCATTTTTAAAGTATCATTTCAGTTATTTAAATCATTTTAATATTTCTATATTCAAAACTTTCTATTTAAAACATTAATCTCCATAACAGTTTTCATGAATTTAACTCTGTGGCTTACTTCATTTGGGGTCAACACTCGTGCTGTTCGGGGTCTGGAGACCTCAGGCAACAAAATGTAATTTTGTAACATGTATATCAAAAGATGTGCAAAAATCTTACACTAAACCAAAACATAAATAAACAGGGTAAAATTACACTGTTTAAAATATATTTTTAAACAGTGTAATTTTACCGTTTATTAATGTTTTGGTTTAGTGTAAGATTTTTGCACATCTTTTGGAAAATGCAGTTTTAAGAGTAAAAAAGATCACTTTATCCAGTAGACTATTTGCTATTTGACTAAATTAAAGACGTCTTTTCACAAGTTTTCTTCAGTTGGATTCATATCTAAATATTATGAAATCACAATTATAACAATAAAGCTACTAAAAGAAATCAGTTTTGATTGTAATGGTGGCAAAAAATTCATAATCAATACTGACTCAACTTTTGCTTTGTCAGTTTCTGATCTCAGTGGTGCTGTATGTTGTAAGATCTTCTGAATGTGTTCCTGAAGTTTCTCTGGTCAGCTGGATTGACGTCAGTCAGTTAATAATGTGTTTCTCATTTAAGGATACTGTTGGCTGAAGAATGAAGGCTCCACCTGCTATTTGAATGCAGTTCTTCACATGCTCTTCATGACGAAGGAGTTCAGGGAACGTGTCAAAGAAAAGAGGTAAAGAAACGTCTTTCACTTCCTGCAGTGGAAACAACAGCTGATCAATAAACACTCAATATCTTCTGTAGTGCTTCATCTGGTGATAAGTTCATTAAAGAGCTGAATGATTTGTTCGAAGAAATGAGAACACAGAGTAAAGAAGTTTCAGCAGCTAAGGTCAGGATGAGCCTCGATATCAAAGACGGTTGGTCTCTTTTATTGATGTTTCCAGCATTCAGTCAATATTCCTGTTGATTAAAAGTTATTCAGTATCAGTGTTTGATTATGTGCTTCTCTCCATCAAACCCAAAGATAATAAACAACGAGACGCAGCAGAATACCTACAGAAGATCCTTAAAAAGACTCCTGGACCCTCTGAGGTAACTAGTTTCTTCTGGATTATTCTGTCGTCTTTTGTCTCTTTCCTGAGGAGCATCAATCATCTCACAGCAGTTCAGCTCTGGAAGTGTTTCTCCAGAGAAAGTTCAGACACATTATTGGCTCTTACTTGGTTTGATCTCTTTCACTGAGGCCTTCTGCTTCTTCATTGTCTGTACAAACTTACCTCACATGGATCCTTGAACAGTGCTTGAATTCATTTACAATCATTCAGTAAGGACTTCAGTGAATCCTCCAGTAAGGTAGACTGAAGTCTGGTTGTAATGTCTCTTCACAGAGCTTACACGGATACAGATGGGAGCATTTGAAACTAAGTATCTATCAGTGGATATATTAGGGATCTGCTGATAGACACCTGCTTTCAAATGCTTCCATGTGTATCTGTGTAAGCCAAGCGTGCCACACAATCCTGAAAAGTAAAGCCAAAGCCTCTCGATCGCCCCCAGGTGGTTGGTCCCAGTATAGGTCATAAACCCCCGCCCCCTCCATGTAATTTAATGGGATGCTAGACAAACTAAATAATTAAATTACACTTCAAATGTGTAGTTTTTAATCACACTGAGTTCAAATGTTTATTTAAAAAAAAAAAAAAAAAAAAATTTGGTTTTAGTTACTTATTTGATGCAATAAAAACGGGGGTTTGACATCATGACTGATAGTTAGGGCTTAAAAATGAAAAAAATGAAATTGGTTCTGGTTTAATTAGAACAAAAAAATCAGTTACATTTTTTAAAAAAAGAAGAGAGATTGCATTACCTTTTTATAATAAATACATGCAGCATTTTCTTTATTCGAAAACAAAGTCTTGTATTTGCCATTTTAGCCATACAGTTATTTTTTTTATAACAAAATTCAAACTTTAAACCTTTTTTTTTTATTCAAATGACTTTATTTTTTTACTTTTTTTTTTTTTATTTTTTATTTTTTTATTAACAGTTATGTTTTTAATCAAACCGGTTTGGAACGTTAATACAGGGACATTCTAAACACTTAATTTGAAAAACTCTTAACGTGGCTTAATGTAAGACAGTGATATTAACAGACCAAACTCACTAAACATCATACTAAAGCTAAACTATAGGCCTACTATGTACAGCAAAGCAGATGAGCCCAAAATATGAACGCAGTTTGTTTAATTACATGTTGTGTTTTCCTCCCTTAGAAAAACATCGCTTAATGTAGTGATATTAAAAATCAAATTCTGCACAAATATTTTTCTGTATACTATGCTTTATTAGAACTTTTAATGTCACTGTCCTAATAATACATTAAGCTACTTTAAGCGTTTTCTTAATGGGAGGAAAATGTTTAAACATGTTGTGTTCATATTCTGGGCTCATCTGCTTTTCTGTACACAGAATGCTTTATTAGTATGGTGTTTAGTAAGTTTGGTTTGTCTTAGTAAATTAAGCCACATTAAGCTTTTTCACATTAATCATTTTAGAATGTCATACAGAAGGAACGCTGGAACAGAAACGTTAAAATACTGATTCTGCTCAGAGTGAAACGATTGAATTGTTTTCATTTTTAAGCCCTGATTAGAAGATTCTCATCTTTACCTTGTGTTTGTGTGTGTGGTCTGAAATAAACAGATAAA
Source organism: Culter alburnus (assembly GCA_028476615.1). NCBI lineage: Eukaryota > Metazoa > Chordata > Actinopteri > Cypriniformes > Xenocyprididae > Culter > Culter alburnus. The sequence continues at coordinate 175,602 of JAOTNS010000716.1, forward strand.
TAAATAATTACAAAAAAAATAATAATTACAATATACATACATGATGATATGCATGTCATTCTACATCACTCAGGGGTTGGACTGCACTACTGAAATTAACCACTAGAAGGGGCATATATCGCACATATAACAGAATCACGAATTCTCTGCAGCTCTGAGAAAACACCAAACAGATAAACAACTCAATTTACATTAACCAAAGCTGTAACATGGCAGAAACTATATTTAAGAGCACAAATAAGTAAATAGACCTAAATTTAAACTTTGAAGGTTAAGATTCAGGAGGATATGATGCGTGTTCTTCTCTTAATTCCTCTTCCTGACTCTTTGGGAAGTTCCTAGCTCGTCACCTAGCATCCTTTCCAACATTACCTAAAAGTTTGTCACCAGTTGGTTGAATCTCCTTAACATCGCTGCCCTCAAACATGCATGGGCATAAATGTTTCTGCATCTGAGTTACTAGTGTCTGTTGGTTTGGTGCCGTCATCTTCAGTAATCTGGCAATAGGCCACGTATAAACCTTCATTTAACGCTGACTTTTACAGACCTTACGTGTCCGTCCACCCCAGAGAATGTCCTTCTACTCTCCCAATTAACCAGAGGGCACGGGGTAGCTGAGGGTCAACCAACATTACCACAGATCCGACTGTAATGGGTTTAGTTTCCACATGTCATTTCTGTCTTAACTGGAGATTAGGAAGGTAGTGTCTCACAAAGCCTGAGCAGAAATGGTCAGTGAGGACTCGGCTCTGTCTCCACTACATCATCCTATGAGCTCAGTAGTGGGGTACATCACTTGAGGTAGAGAGCTGTCTGACCGCCCCATGAGCAGGAGATTTGGGGTGACTAGATCCAGGTCAGCAATATTAGAGGTGACAGATCCTAGAGGTTTACTATTGAGAAATGCTTCAATCTCTATAAGCATGTCTGAAGCACTTCCTCTGTCACTGCCCTGGTCAGAAAGCAGTTTGATGGAAGCCTCGGCATTCAATAAATCTCATTAGAGCCATGAGGAAGGAATCAGAAATCTCACAAGACAGTGTCATAATTCAGCTCAAATTCAGCTCATGTCTCCTGCTTATATTGCCACATTTGCCCTTTGGGGTCTGATGCTTTGTTAAATTATTAATTAGGGTATAACTTTATTTAAAAGAAATATATTATATAATTATAATTTTTATATTGAAAGACTAACTACCAACCCTCAACCACTTGTTGTCATGTGACACAATTAAAGTTTATGAGCAGTTTAATGTGATAATTATTTTAATTATTGTGATTATTTTAACATGATTAAAGCATGCATATATGTGAATCATCATTAAATCTGTTTTATTCACACCTTTGCAGCTTTTTAAGGGCAGAAGGGAGAGCACAATAAGATGGCCATGCAGATACGAACACAAACACAAATGCTCGGAGGATTTTCTCTCATTGATAATCTCTCTTAAAGACTCTCAGTGTGTGGTAAGCAGATCTTTGCTCATCTGAATTACTCTCTAAGAATGTTTAAATTATCTCAGTAGGGCTGATTCACTAATGTTTACTGTCAGGTGTTCATACTTTAGTCTGACTGATTCGTCAATCTCATGATGAAGCTTATAGTGACATTTAGATTCATTATTCTAAATATTTGGTCAAATGTTTGTTAAAGTGAACCTTTAATTCAAAAACATAAAAATAGCATTTAATTTAGTTCATCTGAGCACTTTCCAGTAAACAACCAAAAGCTTTTTCTTATCCAAATAGCGCTCATCAAGCTTCATTAAGCACAGCTGATTGGTTCCTGCTGTATCAGCTCTCTGCTCAACCTTCAAACACAGCATTTGCTGTAGAAGTTGCAGCTGCCAATATGAACTACACATGAATTACTGGAGCAGATCTATAGAAAGCCCCGTACTTGCTCTGTAGCAGCAGCAGCAATGGAGCTATTCTTCTGAAACCAAACATATCAACATTATCATATCCATTACCATGCAAAACACTCATTATTAATCATAAAAATGAGGGACTCTGAGTCTGGTCAAGACTCAACATGTCATATGTATCTAAACAACATTGATCTTTGCTCCATTGCTCATTGAAACATGGCTTCAGTGGGACTCTGTTGAATATATGTCTATATTTTAAATGTGTATTAATGTACAAGCACGTCACATTAATTCAATGATCTGTGCAACTGTGCAATCTTAATTATTTTGAAATATTTCTTTCCATTTAGGATGATGCTATAAAGAAACATTTTGATAAAATGTGTGGAGTGTTTCAGACGACGTGTTTTTACTGTAAAGGAAAAACAGGCAGTGTATCGGCAAGTATCTTTTTTATCAGGTAATATCTGTTTTAATGTGAAATAATTTGTGAAATATAGTGTGGATTGATTTACATTTAAGTACATCAGTTTAAAATGGTTCTGTTAAGAGTAAAACTGCAGTACATAAACTTCCATACTTTAAATAAAAAGAAAATACACAATAGCATTTAAGCTGAAATACTGAAAAGTTATAAAAACTGAGTCATTAATTTAATAATAATGCAAATACTCTTTTCTCTTTTGATTGGTCACAGAATCCTCATGTGGTTGTAACATACTTTGTTTGGGTGTTAAACTAGTTAGTAATAATTAGGGGTTCAATCACTTAGCACTGAAACTCTATTGTAATTGTTAAATTTTCCAAGGATCATCATTCTCCACTAAAAGTGATCGGACGAACCAAACAGTCAGTCGTAGAGACTTGAAACTTTGAGGGCTGGAAGTACTCACAGGGCCTACAACGTCACCAAGCTCTTTTGACCGGACCATAGGTGGCGCTATCACTGTTAAAAATTTTTTAAAAACATATACACATTTTCATCCAAAACCATTAAAAACATAACTTTGGGTGTGGTCGACTCATTTTCACGGGAGTCACGTGCTTAGACTACTGAAACCTTGCTGAATCCAATGATACTAGATTTGTCAGGTTACGGCTTATGGTTTGTGCAACATTGTGATTCAGCGCTTCAAAAACTTTTTTAATATCTTCGAAACCATTAGTCTGATCGAGACAAACCCACCGCAGGAAACACAGAACCTAAGTTAATTAAACGTGAAAGCCCAAATGTCAAAATTTTGATAGGAAGTGGCAAAAAAATCCAATCAAAGTCTTTCATGGGTCATATTTTATGCTCTCATATATGGTTTATAATTTCAAAACGGAAATGAGATTTTCACCAAAATTATCACATGTGTATGGAGACACTCTGAGGACACCCAACAAAAGTGGTGTAGATCGGGCAATAGATGGTGCTATAACTGTCAAAAAACCTTTAAAAACACATTTTTCTTTCCTAAATTGCCTCTATTGGCTGTAAATGGTCTTTTCCATCTATGATCTAAGTGTTTACATGTTCGCTGCATAAAATATAATACCCTTTATGTGCTTAAAGGCCTTAAATGCTGAACCCAGAGAAATGCTGCTTGCAGCTTTAATTTGTTGTTGATTTGCATCTAATTGTTCAATGCTGTATTTGCTTCATGAATACTTTGTGAAGAAAGAAGCACAACTCATTCATGCTGTTGTTTTCATATTAAATTCTTGCATTGTATTATAAACTAAATTATTTTCTCAACAGAGGAGTTCGTCGACCTGCCTTCCAAAACTACTGATTATTCAGTTGAGCAAGTCTGGTGATCTTCTCGTTAAGGTACTGAATAATGGTGCCTCAGCCCTACAAAGTTTAGCTCCAGCTTAATGAAACACATTGATCCAGCTAATCAAGTCCTTCGGTCTCATTTGAAAATGACGGGTCTGTGCTGGAGCAGGGTTGGAACTAAACTCAGTAGGGCTGTGATCCTCCAGAAACTGATTTAGGTATCAATATGTTTTTGGATGCATGGTTGGATGTCTTGACCCTTCTGAGTTCACTCATGAGCGGTTAGTAGAATACTCAATGACCCAAGCTGTACGTGTCCAAGGCTGGGATTCCCAAAGTGTGGTGCGCGCACCCCCAGGGGTACGCGAGCTGCCACCAGGGGGGCGCGAGAGGAAATGTAATGGCGGTCTGTTTTTTTAAAGGTGCCCAAGAACGTTCTTTCACAAGATGTAATATAAGTCCTAGGTGTCCCCTGAATGTGTCTGTGAAGTTTCAGCTCAAAATACCCCATAGATTTTTTTAAATAAATTTTTTTAACTGCCTATTTTGGGGCTCATTAACAATGCACTGATTTACACTCGACGCCGCCCCTTTAAGACGCGAGCTTCCTGCCACACGACTGTCAACTATATTACAGCGCATTTACAAAGTTCACACAGCTAATATAACCCTCAAATGGATCTTTACAAGAGTTCGTCATGCATGCTGTATGCATGCTTCGAATTATGTGAGTAAAGTAATTATTTTGATGTTAAAAGTTTAATTCTGAGTGAATCTGAGGCTGGGCTCCGTGGCTAACGGCTAATCCTACACTGTTGGAGAGATTTATAAAGAATGAAGTTGTTTATGCATTATACAGACTGCAAGTGTTTAAAAAATGAAAATAACGACAGTCTTGTCTCTGTGAATACAGTAATAAACGATGGTAACTTTAACACATTTAACAGTACATTAGCAACATGCTAACGAAACATTTAGAAAGACAATTTACAAAAATCACTAAAAATATCATGATATCATGGATCATGTCAGTTATTATTGCTCCATCTGCCATTTTTCGCTGTTGTTCTTGCTTACCTAGTCTGATGATTCGGCTGTGTGCATGTGACACACTAATGTATGTACACATGTGTGTATTGTAATTTTTGGGGAAAAAGTTCCTATATATATATATATATATATATATATATATATATATATATATATTAATTTCGGTTTAAGTACATGTAAAATGTGATAAGTTGAAAATGGTGATGTATAAGTTATCTTTTGTTGGTTGAGAGCGGGACTCTTATTTTGATACTGTGGACTCGTGAAGAGGAGCATTGTGCGCCGGCGCCCTCACAAATTGCTGGGGATTTTGGCGACACACACACGGTGGCTCTGGTCTCCTCATTCTTTCCTGTTTTTAACAGGTAATGCTTTTACAACATCCAAGCAATATGCACACGAGTCATTTGTGTTAACTATGTGTATGTTTATTTTGTAAAAATTGTATACAAATGTTCCAGTTGATAAAGATAGTGAAAATGCGTATGTGATCCGCCATTTTGTGGATGCTGTGATGCTCGCATGTGCTCGCAAAGTGCATTTTATGTGATTTGTTCAGGCTCCAGTTACTAGGTTCATTACTTTCATTATTTGTTTATTTTTATTATATTTGTTGGGTTATCTAGAGTTTATGTGTGTCAAATTACAATGCACTTCTCCGGCTGAGTTTCTGTAAACACACATTAACAATACATCCATTTGCATTGAGATGTCTATGTAATGTTAATGAGAATATACATCCTGCTAATACAGAGGGGAGATTTATGCTGAAGTGATCTGATTGTAGAATCAGTAACTCGTTAAATGTGTAATGTTAATATACATCTTCTTTCATGTTCATTCATGTGATGGTATTATATTGCATTAACTCAAAAACTCAAAAGTTGTCTTATGCATATAAAGAAACAAAGAGAAAAGCTCAAATGGATGTGTGTAGAGAAAAAAAAAGGAGAAATGTAAATCTGAAATGTGCATTGTTTGACAGTAAAAAAAAAACAAGAAAAGGAAAGTGACATTTGTGCATCAATAAGGGAAAAAAATATTTTATTAAGAATGCTTTATTGGTTTTACAATGTGAAAACATTGAATAAACAATTGCTGGGGATTTTGGCGACACACACACGGTGGCTCTGGTCTCCTCATTCTTTCCTGTTTTTAACAGGTATTTTCTAATCTGCAAACACGGCCTTCTGCACGGGGCTTGTAACAGATTTGTGGGGGCTCGTCCAGGATCGGCTCCTGATGTCCACGGAAGTCGATCCATAAAACCTGATCCTGAGGACCAACAGAGTGTGGATGCTGATGCAGCGATCCATTAGGCGAGGACGTCACTGAGAAGAGGGGTCCAGAAAGCTGGTGACTGTGCAAGTGGCTCGAGGGACTGTGGAAAAGAGGTCATCATGGCTGATCGAGTATGTAAGGACCTGGTTTGGGACATCAGGAAAAGGCTACTCAACCTGTCCGCTGTTGAACTGTTCCAAGTCGCCAAAAGCATTGGTCCAATACCAAAAAGGGACTTCTCTGAACTTGACGCTGAAGATCAAGAGGGCTGTCTTGAATACATCAATGCCTTTATGTACAGCACTCACCTGCTAGAATCAGAGGACAGAGGTATGACTGAACTTTTGGTTTTACAAGGGACTGTAGAGGCTGTTGTACAAGAGCGTGGTGCTACAGCACCTTGTCATCGTCATGGTGAGGTTGAGAGTGATGTTGATGTTGATGTATGTCCTGCACCCACTTCACATACACACACCCCTACAGGTCACATGATCACTACAGACACTGTGCATGTAAAATCGCCTGAAACTGCATCTGATTTAGGGAAAGTTAGAGGGTTAGATACAAATCCTAGCACCAATCCTACTGTCAGACATTCAGATTTCGAAGAGTTGAGCAGAAAACTCATTCAGTATCTTACACCACACATACAGCACTCCACCCCTAGCCCACCTGTGATACACAGTGACACACCTGTGAATAGTAATAATGTTGAACGTACCTCACAGGGGATCACTGAAAGAGTAGTCTCATTACGAGATCTCTCCTGTCTGCAACGTCGTGAATTTAAGATACAAGGGGGGCAAATTGGTGACTATGCATCCGACATCACATACGCCAATGTGTGCCGACAGATAGATGATGGAGTCAGAGAATTTCAGTGAAGCTGAACTGGTCAGGGGAATATTACGTGCAATCAAACCCGGTAACTTCAAAGAAATGATTATGAATAAGGAAGATATGACAGTAGAAGAGCTTAAGAGGTTCCTGCAGTCACACCTAGGGGACAAAAGCAGCACAGAGTTATTTCAGGAACTAATGTGTGCAAAACAGATGGAGACCGAAACCCCTCAACAGTTCCTGTACAGGGTAATAGGCCTTAAGCAGAAAATACTCTTTTCTATCAAACAGTCTAACACGGATGTGAGGTACAGCCCTGCCACAATCCAAGATGTTTTCCTCCATACCGTATATCAGGGCCTGGGGCACAAGTATAAAGATGTCAGGAGTGAGCTTAAACCTCTGCTGGCTGACCATAGTATCACAGATGAGGCTATTGTGAGAAATGTGATGAAAATCACCAATGATGAAAACGAGCGAGCGCGAAGGTTGGGTCCAATAACTCGTCCCAAGCAAAGTAATGCAAGCTCTGCCCAACTTGAGAGTGAACCTGACAGAGGGGCAAGGGAGGCGCCTGCTCAGAAAATTAAAAACGATCCAATAACACAACTTACTGCTCGCATTGACGCCCTTACCAGTATGGTAGATTCTATGCGCCAGTCAACACTGAGGCCACAACCTGAACATACCTGTCAATGTTTCGTAAGAGGTCATCCTCCACAGCGAGGAGCAAACCTCCGGGGTTGCCCCAGATGTGTTGAAGCCGGACAACAGAACTGCACTCATTGTTTTCTCTGTGGCGAAGAGGGGCACCGGGCTCGAGGATGTCTTCGAAAGCAAAAAACGCAGGGAAACGGGAAACGGCCACTGCCAAGGGACGACCAGTGACCGAGTCTCCTATGTCCCAAAGCCCTGAGGACTCCATTTCAGCAATCAGATCTCCCTGCTGTAAAACCCAAACCCTCAGTGACAAAGGGATGTGTCAGAGAGTTGACAGTCCATCGCCGCCTGGAACTAAAAAAAGAAACCATCGTCAAATTGATAGAGAAGAAAGCATTGGCCCAGTGTAATCTCAATGGCCTCGCGGTGACCGCTTTGCTTGATACTGGGGCTCAAGTCAGCATGATCGATCGAATATGGAAAGACAAATACTTACCCACTGTAGAGGTAAGACCCCTTGTGGAGCTAATGGGAATGACAGAAAAGTTAGAAGTTTATGCCATCAATGGAGATCTAATACCCTTTGACGGGTGGGCTGTCATTACCGTCAACTTACAAGGAAACGACAACCCCGACCTCTCAATTAATGTTCCTTTTCTGGTAAGCCACATCCCAATCGAGAGGCCGTTGCTTGGCTTTAACGTGGTGGAAGAGCTAATTCAGGGCCAACCAGACTGTTTTAGTTCCTACCTTAGTCTCATTGCTCTCCAGCGCAATAGCAGTATCAAGTGAGGAAGCCCAGACCCTGGTTAGTTTTGTGCAGGCTCCTGAGCACAGCGGACAGTGGGGGCGGTTGAGAGTAAACCGAGGCAGCGTTTTGATACCGGCAGGTCAGGTAGCATGGGTAAAGTGCAGAGTACCACCCAAGATGGATCAGTCTTGCGCAGTAGCTCTGTTTGAGCCAGATAAGGACAATGTGCAGTTGGAGCAGCTGGATATAGGCGAAGGACTTTTGGAATTCCAAAGCTCATACGTTGCAGTCCCTATCGGCAACCACTCTATATGCGACATTACCCTGCCTCACAACACAATCCTAGGGTACATCCATCCTGTTGAGACGGTGTTGGAAGCGGACAAGTCTAAGGAAACAACGGCCGGTTTGAAGGTTCATGGTGCATCTGTGGCAGTGATGAAGGAAAACTCAACCTTGTGGGAACCCACCTGTCAGTCTCAGCCATCTGAATGAGGATCAGCAAGCAGTGGTTAGGCAAATGCTGCATGAGGAGTCTGCATCCTTTGCCCGGGATGGAAATGATGTGGGCTGCATCCCGAGTCTCCAAATGTCCATCAATCTCAAAGACGACATACCAGTACAACGTGCTTATTCCTCAATACCCAAGCCTTTGTTCAAAGAAGTAAAGGACTATATCCAAGACCTTCTGGCAAAAGGGTGGATTGTAAAATCTAAGTCCCCCTACTCCGCCCCTGTAGTCTGTGTTCGAAAAAAGGATGGTTCACTGCGTTTATGTGTGGACTATCGGCTCCTCAATAGGAAGACTGTACCAGACAGACACCCTTTGCCAAGAATTCAAGACCTGATTGACACCCTGGGAGGGTATTCTTGGTTTAGCATCCTTGACCAGGGAAAAGCCTACCACCAGGGCTTCATAGCCGAGGGTTCGAGACACATGACTGCCTTTATCACTCCGTGGGGGCTATATGAGTGGGTGAGAATTCCGTTCGGCCTGTCCAATGCACCTGCGGCATTCCAGCGCAGCATGGAGGAGATGCTGGATGATCTCAGGGATGAGTGCTGTGCTCCATATCTTGATGATGTGTTGTGTTACGCCCGGTCATTTGAGGAACATGTAGGAGTGATCCGAAAAGTTCAGACTCTTAGGCGCCACGGAGTAAAACTTAGGCCTGAGAAGTGTGAACTCTTCCGCAAGGAAGTCCGGGTATGTGGGTCGCTTAGTGTCGGCCAAAGGAGTGAGAATAGATCCTCATGATCTTGACGCAGTGATAGCACTCAAGAGTCACAGACCCCAAACAGTGGGAGAGGTGCGAAGACTCCTTGGATTCCTTGGATATTATCGCCCATTCATACAAGATTTTTCTCGTGTGGCCAAACCAATCTACGAATTACTCCAGACTCAGCCAGGGGCAGCAATGCATCAGTACAGTCAAAGGAAGAGAAAGGGGCCCCAGATGCCCTCCCGAGCGCCAGTTGGAATGGACCATTGAGCACCAGAAAACCCTCGGCCTGCTGATTGGCATGCTGGTAAATCCACCGGTCTTGGCTTACCCGGATTTCAACCTCCCATTCGTGCTACACACTGATGCATCAGAAAAGGGCCTCGGGGCTATCCTTTATCAGCACCAGGATGGAGGGTTGCGGGTCATCGCATACGGCTCCAGGACCCTTTCTCCAGCTGAAAAGAACTACCGACTGCATAGTGGGAAGCTGGAGTTTCTTGCATTAAAATGGGCGGTATGCGAGAAGTTTAGGGATTATTTGTTTTACGCCCCCCACTTTACCATTTACACCGATAATAATCCCTTGACCTATGTTATGAGCACTGCAAAACTGAATGCAGTAGGCCATCGTTGGGTGGGAGAACTGTCAGATTTTCGCTTTGATATCAAACATCGACCTGGTAAAGCGAACATCGATGCTGACACGCTATCACGCCTTCCTCTTGATATGGAGAAATATGTTGCAGAGTGCACGGAGGACCTGTCACCAGAGGTGATACGAGCGGTCTGGGATGGGAGTCATGCCGCCAGGAAGAAGGATGTGGCTTGGATTGCAGCACTCAGTATGGCCCATGTAGACATAGACCAGTCCTCCTCTGCTCCCTTGCTGCCACCTGTAAACAAGGTTGAACTTGCCAAAGCTCAAAGGGATGATCCAGTGATCTGTAGGATAATGGAGATGAAAGAGACAGATGAGGTGCCGGATGAAGACAGTAGGAGAAGGGTGACAGGCCCAGCCAGGAAACTCTTAAGAGAGTGGAGCAAGCTATCTTTGGAAGATGGATGTCTGTATAGGCGCGTAGCTGGGAGGAAACAGCTTGTTCTGCCAACCAAGTATAGACAACTTGCTCTGGAGCAACTGCATGATAGGATGGGACATGTAGGCCAAGAAAGAGTAATCCACTTAATGAGGGAGAGGTTCTACTGGCCGCATATGAAGAGAGAAGTAGAGGAGTACATCACCAAAAGGTGCCCATGCATCAAAGCAAAAAAAACAGTGACTCATGTCCGAGCACCCATGGGGAGTATAACTTCCAGCTCACCATTGGAACTTGTCTGCATCGATTATCTGCACCTGGAGCGGAGTCAGGGAGGATATGAGTATATATATTAGTTGTCGTTGACCATTTCACTCGATTCGCTCAAGCTTACCCTACGAAAAATAAGTCTGGACGGACAGCGGCTGAGCGGTTGTTCAACGACTACATCCCTCGCTTTGGCTACCCAGGAAAGCTACATCATGACCAAGGCAGAGAGTTCGAGAATGAGCTTTTCCGAAACCTCCGACAACTGGCTGGAGTGCGTCACTCAAGAACATCCCCATATCACCCCCAGGGGAACCCAGCTGAGAGATTTAACCGGACTCTCCTGCAGATGCTTCGAACGATGGCTGCTGAGAAAGAAAAAACTAAGTGGAAAGATCATCTGCCCCAGATTGTACACGCTTACGATTGCACCCGTCATGAGTCAACTGGGTATTCCCCATTCTACCTACTCTATGGGAGACATCCTCGCCTTCCTATTGACTTGATATTTGGGCTGGTTGAAGAAGACGAGGGGCAAACGCCCAAAGGATTTGCTGAACAGTGGGCAAGAAGAATGGGTGAGGCATACCAAATAGCAAGTGAGAACAGCAAGCAGGCAAGTGCAAGAGGTAAAGCCCAGTATGACCTTAAGGTCAGAGGTGTGGTGCTAAGACCCGGAGACAGGGTATTAGTCAGAAATCTCAGTGAGCGTGGAGGTCCAGGGAAACTCAGACCATACTGGGAGAAAAGCATCTATGTGGTCGAAGAACAAGTGGCTGACAACCCAGTGTATAAGGTGAGCCCTGAGAATGGAAGTAAGAAGGGAACACGCACTCTCCATCGAAACCTGCTGTTGTTGGTAAATGACTTACCTGTGGAAACTCCATCAGATCCTGGGAAACCTGGAAAACAGAAGCGAAACAGACAGACAGAAGGACAGAGAGAGACAGAGCAAGGAGCTTAGTTACCACGGAGGAGAAGAGACTGATTCGGATGAGGATGACACCGGAGAGTATTGGCTGAGGATTCCTTCAAGTTGGACTGAACCTAGAAGAGAGAACACTTACCTGCCAAGTCCAGAACCAAGTCAGGAGAATCCTCTGGTAGAGGTGGCACCACTAGCACCTGCAAGTGGAGAGCAAGATCAAATACACATGTCACTACAAGGGAGAGATACTCAAAGCAGTAGTCAGTCAGTATATGAACCTGTTCACTGCCCCATATCCTCATCAAGGAGTGAAGAAGACGGAGAAATCGATAGTCTTCGGATGATGGATGCAAGGGAAGATCCAGTGGAAGAAGATCCGGTTATTCTAAGACGATCTGCACGAGAAAGAAAACCAAAGAGAATGTTCACATATGAGACACTGGGGTCAACCCTCAATACAACCCCAGACTGCACTCAATAGTGTAGCAGCTTATACACTACCATACTTACCTGTGTGGACAACACCTTATCCTGTACCACATACTTTTCAGATTACACCTTACACTGACACCAACACATTTAGGCCCTTCACATCTATAATGCCAGTGTATTGAACAATAGACATGTTTCTGAAAAAAAAAGAGGGTAAAAAGTAAAAATATTATGGTTGTGTTTTGTAACTGGAGCCTATTTCATTTTGTCAGGGAGGATGTGACACTAATGTATGTACACATGTTGTGTATTGTAATTTTGGAGGAAAAAGTTTCCTATATATATATATATAATATTATTATATATATAATAATATATATATATATATATATATATATATTATATATATATAATATATTAATTTCGGTTTAAGTACATGTAAAATGTGATAAGTTGAAAATGGTGATGTATAAGTTATCATCTTTTGTTGGTTGAGAGCGGGACTCTTATTTTGATACTGTGGACTCGTGAAGAGGAGCATTGTGCGCCAGCGCCCTCACAATTGCTGGGGATTTTGGCGACACACACACGGTGGCTCTGGTCTCCTCATTCTTTCCTGTTTTTAACAGGTAATGCTTTTACAACATCCAAGCAATATGCACACGAGTCATTTGTGTTAACTATGTGTATGTTTATTTTGTAAAAATTGTATACAAATGTTCCAGTTGATAAAGATAGTGAAAATGCGTATGTGATCCACCATTTTGTGGATGCTGTGATGCTTGCATGTGCTCGCAAAGTGCATTTTATGTGATTTGTTCAGGCTCCAGTTACTAGGTTCATTACTTTCATTATTTGTTTATTTTTATTATATTTGTTGGGTTATCTAGAGTTTATGTGTGTCAAATTACAATGCACTTCTCCGGCTGAGTTTCTGTAAACAGACATCTCAATGCAAATGGATGTATTGTTAATGTGTATGTAATGTTAATGAGAATATACATCCTGCTAATACAGAGGGGAGATTTATGCTGAAGTGATCTGATTGTAGAATCAGTAACTCGTTAAATGTGTAATGTTAATATACATCTTCTTTCATGTTCATTCATGTGATGGTATTATATTGCATTATATGCATAAGACAACTTTTGAGTTTTTGAGTTAAAGAAACAAAGAGAAAAGCTCAAATGGATGTGTGTAGAGAAAAAAAAGGAGAAATGTAAATCTGAAATGTGCATTGTTTGACAGTAAAAAAAAACAAGAAAAGGAAAGTGACATTTGTGCATCAATAAGGGAAAAAATATTTTATTAAGAATGCTTTATTGGTTTTACAATGTGAAAACATTGAATAAACAATTGCTGGGGATTTTGGTGACACACACACGGTGGCTCTGGTCTCCTCATTCTTTCCTGTTTTTAACAGGTATTTTCTAATCTGCAAACACGGCCTTCTGCATGGGGCTTGTAACATGCAGATCCAGACGTTAACTGGCTGCCCTTGTCTAATGCCTTTGATAATTGTTGGGAACGTGGGCTGGCATTATGCAAATATTGGGGGCGTACACCCCGACTGTTACGTAACAGTCGGTGTTATGTTGAGATTCGCCTGTTCTTCGGAGGTCTTTTAAACAAATGAGATTTATATAAGAAGGAGGAAACAATGGAGTTTGAGACTCATTGCATGTCTTTTCCATGTACTGAACTCTTGTTATTTAACTATGCCAGGGTAAATTCAATTTTTGAGTCAAGGGCACCTTTTAAGTGGGATTTTTCCATACAATAAAAAAAACATGAACAGTAAACATTTCCTTTGTAATCGCTTTTATTTTAAATAAAAACTATAATTCATGGGCGTCGGAACCATTGTATGTGGGTGGGACAAGACCCACCCACTTTTTAAGACAAATGATATTGGACCCACTCACTTTTACCGTCTCTAATTCAGCATTTGTCTGTTCATTTTTCAGAGCGCGTCATATGTTAATGCCCTCTCAAGCACAGAGCCCGATGATGAAATAACTTTATTAAACTGACTTGTTTCCAAAATTTCTAGTGCTTTCCTTGTTCAATGACTATTTTCTTTGTTTCTATTTTAATGCACTTTTAAAGACGGGATCACCATACTTTGTACAAAACGGACTTGCTTTTTGTGTCTGCTGCAAGTTTTGCTCACGAGCCACGCACCTTGCTTCTCTCTCTCTCTCTCTCTCTCTCTCTCTCCTCTTCCCCCCGGTGGGATAAAAAAAAAAAAAAAATATATATATATATATATCTCCCCCGGTGATAGTACTTCACACACCACCAACAGAGCATAAAAATACCAAAATTTTTTTAAAACGCTGCGTTTAAAAAGAAATGTCTCTTCACGACCATAGCAAAAGGGACACTTTTCAGACGCGCATTCCACCTTCGCCTCAGCGCCAGGTGAGAACGGGGGACTTTCAGTTGAACAACAGTGAACTGCGGTCAGATGAGATGTTGTCAGGCTATGTCAGTAAAACTCCAACCCGCCGTTAGCGCCTCCAGCACAGTAGGCTATAGCCTAACTCGAGAATTGCTCGCGCAAATGCGCCGGCGCGCGCTGCATAGATTATTATAGCTTAAAGGCAGGGTAGGTAAAAAATGTATAAAAAAACTTTTTTTCAAAATTTGTTTAAACTTTATTTATATATCAATACATAATTAAAATGTAAGTACTCTGAAAAAGAAAGTATAAAATCGAGTGTCTGTAGACCTCTCACGACTGTTTTAAAGACAGCTCATTATTTCCATTCACTCCACCCCCTCCCTTCTGGGCTCCTTCCAAAGCCACGCCCCCAAAACGCATGAACGTGCGACTCCGACCACTGAGCTGGAAGACACATTATTTACCTGAGACGAGCGGAGAGGAAGGAGCACAGTGCATGTAGTGACATGTCAGAATCACATGTAATAAAAATAACTTTATAATTATGAAGATGTATTTTAGTACTCACTATCAAGCTAGCATATTGATATTGGTAAAGTTTAAAATATATATTTTTGATTCGCTAACGAGCTAGTTATCTATAAGGCAAAGCTAAAAACAGGTTGCATGATACACGTTTTTCCATTACCATCATTTACACTGTGATGAAGATGAATTTCGTGTAAGATTCATACATATACGTTGTTCTACAGATAAACAGTAACATACACTCAAATATCAACTCACAACTGCATTGCAGACACAAATAATAACACACACATACAACAAAGTGTGTACGACACACAGATACAGATAAAGACATCAGTAAATAGTAGAATATAAAACAAAACAAAGGCGAAAAAAACGTGCAGGTAAACTTACAGGTGAACATGGTAAAAGAGTTAGACAGAGGCTAAAATAGTTCTAAGAAAAGTTCCTAGATGCGGAGTAACGTTAGGCCTACTATCTGTTAAACATGTATTTAGTTATCTAAAGCAAAATTATGCACAATTCAACACTAGCTATCATCTTGAGCTAGGCCTATAGATTATTTATCGTCTCTACTACGGCTCGCTAAGTAATGTTATGTTAGCTATATTACGCAGTTATGTGTGCTAATGACACATGCTTCATGAAAAATAAACAAAAAAAATATGTATGATCAAAATACAAAAAGAAAGATTTACCTGTCCAGCAGAAATAAAGCCATCAAGGAGTCACTTTTCAGCCCCTTGAGTTCCCTCAGTTCTCGCCATCGCTGGAAAGCCACGCCGATATTAACTCGCGTTTTATTTCGTTGTTTATCCAAAGACTTTTTGTTCATTGCCTTTTCTTGTACTGTTACTGTCTTCCTTTTTTTGCCTGGTTTGCCTTCACTAACTGCATAGGCCGGTACTGTGAATTTTGCTTGCTGTTTCTCTGCCATTGTTTTGGTATTCCTAGGATCCGTGCCTCTTGAATTCCCCAAATCAAACGTGCGCGCGCAAGTGGGCAGGTCGTGTGTGGCAAAAGGGTGGTTGCCATGGTTGCGAGAGAGTGACAGTCGCCTAAGCCAATCCTATGTTTCGTCCCGGATGGAAATAATGAGCTGTTTAATACAGATTAAACGGTATAGAGTCACTCGATTTTTATACTCTTTTTATCAGAGTTCTTACATTTTAATTATGCATGGATATATATAGAAAGTTTAAACAAATTTGGAACAAAATTTTTTACCTACCCTGCCTTTAAAAGCGCAAAAGAATTTACGGGCATGCGCCGTCGTTATTCTGTTGTAAATTAAGTAATGAAATGACCAAACATGCGATTAAAGCTGCCTCAAAACTGTGCATGAATGTGTGTATTTGTTGACATGGATTTTAAGCTATTGTTATCCAATTTTTTGTCCTTAAAACGTCTTAAAATGCACATTTGTACACCAAGGAAATCAAAATTTTGGGTGGAAAACCCACCACATTTTTTTTGCTTCCGACGCCCATAATTTATTAGTTTTTGATAGAAACGTAGAAGAAGACAGCTGCTGTCTTCTTCTACGCACTGCTCTTCTTTTATGCACTGCAGGCTATGCTCTTTGTTACTTATGTTGTGGATTTTATTGTCGCACTTAAAAAGTTTCAGATTGATCCTCGTTTTTATTTATTTTATCTATTTCGGAGCTTATTCTCTTTAATGTTGTGGATCGTTTGTAACTTCATTGCAATTTAATTCAATGTACTGTCATTCTAATTTCCATAACCGTTGTGTTATGATGATGATAATGCTAGCTCCACGGTCATTTAATAGGCCTAGCCTATTGCTGCAATGTTTCTTTTACACGGCTGAAAATAACCGTGCTTTCTGTTACTGAGCCTGTGTCTGTCACTCGTCCTCTTAAAAGTGGAAGCTTGTGCGTAGCTTTGTTGCATTATATTGAAACTTTGTTGATGTTATTATTGTCATGCGTGTTCTGGTTATTTGCGCATGATTAAACATGAGTCTTTATATGGAGATAAAACAAAGCTTTGTTGCATTTTTTTGAAGTGGGGTTTGGGGGTGCGCCAACCCGGTTGGGACATAGAAGGGGGTGCGCAGGAAAAAAAGTTTGGGAACCGCTGTTTTAATCAAAAACCTTTCTTCAGTCGAAAAGAAATTAAGAAAGACATGGACATCTTGGGAGACTAAATGATCAGGAAAAGTTTATTTAAAAGTGAACTAATCCTTTAAGCTCAAAAGAGTTTTGAATCGCGCTGGCTCTCACGAGATGTGAATAACAGTTTCTCTCTGTTGCAAGGCATGTGATTGGCTGTTCACCACTGATGTCACGCATTCATGTGCACACACTTCACAGACTCAGGATCAAAGCCTGAGTTGACAGAGAAAGTTGATGATCAGCATCATGGTACCAACAAAGCCGGATTGGAGTGGTTTGGTTTTGTCAACTCGAAACTAATCCTGTATCCCTGAATATGTTCAACTACCATCATGGTACAGACTCCTAGTTAATGTAATGTCAGTTGTGTCTTAAATCATGCGCACGACACTGGAGAATATAACAAACAGTCTTTAATATATCCAAAAGGGGACATGCATAGATCACTTGGAGTAATATAGTACACAACCACATAAACTAAAGTGAGACTGAACAAAGATCTTAAACACACAGAGAGAGCTTCTTAACTGGAACAGAAACAGGTGTGTGATTAATCAGAATCCATGGAAACTAATGACCACAGGCCTGCTGAACAAACTCAGTTTCAGAGTAGGTTTGGATTTGACAAATCCATATAATCCAACCTGGTTTAGATCAGGTTCAATGATCTCATAACGCTCTGTATAAACATTCTGTCAACTCTGGTTTATTCCAGAGTTTTGATTAACTCTGAAGCGCATAATCCTGAAAGTGTGACACGTGCAGCAAACAGCCAATCACATGGAAGATGGAGAACATCTGTTTGATTCACTTCTCATGAGAGAGACACACAATTCACTTCTCTTCTGAGAGATCATCATGAAAAATGTCATAAAATCAAATGTTTTTACAAAGCAGGAATAAACACTGCTGCAGTGAAACTTTGAGAAGGCAACTGAAAGAAATATCTGACTAAATAAATGCATGTCAATCAAACTAATAGACCTTGTAATTTACATAGTTTCACAAAGACCTTGAAAGCCGTGTAGTTTAAGTTATGGTAACAATAGCAATGAAACCTGATAAAAACCTTCATGAACCTGAAAAACAGAGTTTGCTCAAATTAATCTTGAACTTACTTGTGTAGAAACTGAAATAAGCTTTGTGCAACCGGCCACAGGAACACAGAAACACAATGAAACTGAACAGATTCATAACATTATGATTTCCAATTCATCATATAATCCAGTAAGGGGATTGTGAATCCACTCCAGCAGTTACTGAGAACTGTCTGGTTGACTGACTGAAACTGTAATGAGTTTAGTTATAAAGAGACAATATAAAACTAGTGTAATATTACATTAGATTTGACACAGTGGCATTATTATTGACTGGGTTCCTCCTGTTATATTGCAGGTTTACTCTTGCACGTATGATCTCTATGCCATAGTAAACTATGAGGACAAATCTAATGGTAGTGGACACATTATGCAGACATCGAATGTGAAAAAGGAATCTGGCGTCGATTTGATGATGACGGTGTCTCAGAGGTATTTAAAGTGGTAAGTTATGCACAGGCTTTGTGTCACTGAAGAATCAGTGTATATAATCTTTCATATGTGTTTTTCATATAATTACTCACATCTCATTATATTTCCTCAGCATCCCAGTGACAAGAGCTCCACACTCTGGTATCAGTGTTATTTTCTGATCAGCAGCTTCTTTGTTCATGACAGATATTATTGTTTTAGTGAGTTCATATCTGAACAGATCTTAAAGTGTGTGTTTCTTCACAGGAGTCAGAAGCCTGTTTACTCGTGTACAGACGCAGTGAGCAAAGTGAGTATCACAGTATTTCATTACTGCAGTGAGAGAAAGTCAGCATGATGATCTCAATGTTCTGTCAGACACTCAATCAGAGTCACACTGTCATGACTGGACAGATGAAGTTACTGTGTAAATGTGGGAAATACTGTGAACTAAGAGACGACCGTCAACAAGCACTACATGTGACACAGACAGCATTTATGTCAATCGGCACACTGTCACTGCTGCTCTCAAAATGTATTAAAAAGACAACGTTTCGACCAAAGAGGTCTTCATCAGGTCAGGCAAACTGTAACTAGTCAAAAATGAAATTTCTTATCATTTTCTCAACATGGTCAGTCACACCTGATACAAGTCATCAAACTCGTCACCCAATAATCCAATCAAAACTGGTAACAAATGCAATCAAATATATACAAATAAAAAAGAGAAAAATCACAAAAAAGGTTTCAAATCAAAGTCCAAATTTAAACTTTAGGAGAAGAGTATTTAATGTGTAAATATAAAAAAGCTTCCCTGTAATAAGATTTTATTAATATCACCACCCCTTCTGGGTACATGTATTTGTTCAATGTCTAAATATCCAAGTCGATAAATTATGTTTGAAAGCGTTAAAATGCACAGCAATTTTTTGGTCCTTCAATTGTATATTACTTCTGTGTTCAGCTATACACCTTTTTAAACAGCGTTTTGTTTACCAAAATCCCTCTATGGTACGCAATATGATATCAATGGAAAAAAATTATGTGTTGTTTTCTTGCTTAAAATTGGACACTTTAACAATACCAATAAACATTTTCATAATTTTTTAATTTATTATTTTTTATAAGTTTGTTGCCTCAAAGCAACATTGTACCACAAGGAAAAAAAAAAATAAACATTTGGCATTTTCATGTAGAAAAAATATATTTATTGAAAACATTCATTAGACACTTAGACACTTAGACACTAGACACTTAAACACATTTATCTAGTTTTTAATGTATTAAAAGTTTACAAAAAAAAAGTAACATTTTACCTCAGGCAACATTTACCATAGTGGAAACCAAGTATTACCAAACCATCATATCTTTATGTTATCATATCCATATTCATCCTCATCTCCATCTTCTCTCTCACCCTCAGTATCTCCCTGACAGATTGTCACTATGATTTCATCTTCCTCATCACAGTATGACCCCTCATTAACTCCTCATCCTCACCCTCATCAACTGGCTTTGCTGCCTGTGTTTTATACCTTTCTGAAGTGCTATAGAAAATGTGCAGATCATAATATATGCAGATATAGTATGTGAATTAGTATTCTTATAAGTGCATTGCAAAATCATGTGAAAATGCAAATATATTTAGATAATTCTCACTCTTTTCCTTACAAATATGATACATTTGTATTCAAACCATTATGCCTGTATGGCCTTATGCGATTCCATTATGGTACAATGTTGCCTTGAGGCAACACACAGTTTTTTGTTATTTTCTCTAAAACTTTTGATGATATATAATGTAAAGTTCTTAAAAATACTTCTTTACTTGCCAGTGAAGGTGACTCATATTTTTTGTGGGTGATTAAATGGATACAAACAAGTGAAAAAACACTTTTCAATGGAGAAAATATGGAGTTATGTGACATGTGCATGTGTTTTAGTCTTTTTTACACTTTTATTGATTAGTATTTAAGTTATTCATTCCTAAGATACGTTTGATCAATCAATTGGTGGCTTATTTTATTAAAAACAAATCACATTTTCCACATCTATAGTTGCCATCAGGGACTGAAAAGGGATTAATGGATCGTTCCGACACTTGGTCAGCTCTCAGCACAATTTGCCGTATACCGGGGGCTCGTTTATGAACAATTCGTGGAGGATCTTTATAACACTGACTCAGTGAAGGGTCAGAGCTTAGAATATGCCAGTGTTTACGTACTATGTTTGCAAACTCATTACTAACAGCAGAATATTCAATTTCAATTCAGTTCAATTCACATTTATTTGTATAGCGCTTTTTTTTTCACAATACATATTGTTTCAAAGCAGCTTTACAGAGAATGCATGTCAAAATTACAATTTAAGAAGAATGCAGCAAATAATGTAATAATTTGGGCAATTAATTTACAATCACTGTTAGCATTTAACTTTAAGGTAGAAGCAATGAGCTCCTGGAAAAATGAATTACATATTAACAATAATTAGGATGTATAGAAATTTGGGAATGTGCATGTTGATCCAGATGATTACGTCTTCTGAAGTCCTCGCAGGAGTTGGCGCCGTCTCTTCATAGGTGTGGTCATCTGAGGTCTTGGATCCAAACTGAAGCTGATGTCCTCTCTAGTCACCTTGGGACAGAAAAGCAAATGGATAATAATTAGCGTAGCTGCTGTTCATAACATTAAGCAAAGATAGTCATGTGCATTTGATCTGATATGAGATGCATTATGTGAACGCTTGGCTAAAGAGATGCGTCTTTAATCTAGATTTAAACTGGAATAGTATCTCTGAGCCCCGAACATTATCAGGAAGGCTATTCCAGAGTTTAGGAGCCAAATGTGAAAACGCTCTCTCTCCTTTAGTGGACTTAGATATCCTAGGTACAACCAGAAGTCCAGAGTTTTGTGATCTTAAAGAGCGTGAAGGATTGTAGGGCGATAGAAGATCGGTTAAGTACACAGGAGCTAAACCATTTAGAGCCTTATAGGTCATTAGCAATACTTATAATCGATACGGAACTTAATGGGTAACCAGTGTAGAGATGATAAAATTGGTGTTATATTTTCTTGACCTGGTAAGAACTCTAGCGGCTGCATTTTGTACTAATTGTAGGTTGTTTATTGAGGAAGCAGGACAACCAGCTAATAATGCATTACAGTAATCTAGTCGAGACGTCATGAAAGCATGAACTAACTTTTCTGCATCAGAAATAGATAACATATTCCGTATCTTAGCAATGTTTCTGAGGTGGAAGAAGGCTGCTTTTTGTAACATGAAATATGATTTTCAAAGGACAAGTTGCTGTCTAATATAACACCCAGGTCTTTAACTGTCGAGGATGGAGTAACAGTACATCCTTCTAAATGCAGATTGTAGTCTGAGAGATTCTGTGTACAGGTTTTTGGCCCAATAATTAATACTTCAGTCTTATCTGAATTTAATAGAAGAAAATTACTAGTCATCCAGTGTTTTACTTCTTTAACACACTCTGTCAGATTGGATAATTTAGAGATTTCATCTGGTTGTGTTGAAATATATAACTGAGTATCATCGGCATAGCAGTGGAAACTAATTCCATGTTTTTTATAATATTGCCGAGTGGCAGCATGTAGACTGAAAATAGCAGAGGGCCTAACACAGATCCTTGCGGCACTCCATAGTTTACTATCGTGATCTTATGACCTAAAGCACCGTAATGCCTGTCCCTGAATACCAGTGTAATTTTGTAGTCGGTCTAGGAGTATTTTATGATCTATAGTGTCGAACGCAGCACTGAGATCAAGTAACACTAGTATTGAGACACAGCCCTGGTCAGAAGCTTTATTTTATTTTATTTATTTGATAGGGACAGTGTGTGTTAATGGACAGACATGATTGTACATGAATAAACGCACCGGATTGTAGCCGAAGGCTAATTTCCATCCGTTGTCCCAGGGGCTGGGGTCACAAAGGGCCAATACATGGACAAATACAATATATAAAAAAATAATAAAAAATACACACAAAATACACTGCACCATCAAACATTATTGCACATCCTCATATTGCACGATCCACATTATTGCACACACCTCACATTACACACTATTCACATTGCACAATTCACATTATTACACAATCACCTCATTACATTGCACTCATAACTCATTATTATTGTACAAGTCATAATTATTGCGCGGTCACAATAATGCACAGTCAGATCAACCACAAATGCAATAATGTACAGTTTCCACACACACCACACACACACCCAACACACACACACACACAATCAGCCCATGCATGCAGTTATGTCTCAGTCTATGGAGTCTATGGAGGTTTAAATAGAAATGTAAATTACTACTAGAAATGAGTGCAGGTTTGGCTTAACCAGAGCCGATTCTTCATCTGAGCTTTAAAAGAATCATAGGTAGAACTTTCTCTCAGTGCTAACGGAAGATTCCACAGATTCCCACCATGAAGCTAGAAGTAAGTCGTTGTAATTTTAATGAGTGCAGTTTCTGTGCTATGATGAGATCTGAATCCTGACTGAAATTTTTCATTAGATAGCGTTTTTTTGTAAGAAGGAGCACAATTGGACCGACACCACTTTTTCTAGTATTTTAGACATAAATGGAAGATTTGAAATCGGTCTGTAATTTGCCAATACATTTGGATCTAATTGTGGTTTCTTAATGAGAGGCTTAATAACTGCTAGCTTGAACGGTCATGGGACGTGACCTAGAGATAAAGACGAGTTGATAATATTGAGAAGAGGCTCTTCTGCTACAGGTAACAGTTATTTCAGTAGTTTAGTGGGTATTGGATCTAATAAACATGTTGTTGGTTTAGATGCAGTGATAAGTTTATTTAGCTCTTCCTGTCCTATAGTTGTAAAGCACTGCAACTGTTCTTGAGGGGCGATAATTGAGGCTGAATCATAAAACTCTGTCAAAGGTTGTTCATTTACAATTGTATTTCTGATGCTTTCGATTTTCTCATGTAGCATAGCACACGTATCAGGATAATCAATAAACTTGGAATGTTCAGAACGCTTTTAGCATGCTGGACTGGGTTGTAAATCTCATCTCGGCTCCGACCAGTCTGCATAAGATGAGCCCACTTGACACCTTTGTGGACCCGTGAGGGTAAACAGAAAACTCCAACTTCCTCACTTTGGTGACTTCAAAGGAACACTACCCCCCCAGAGACTGTCCAGAACACATTCCAACACACACACACACCCACACACATACACATACAGAAAGACACAAACATACACTTTTGACTGTATATGTAAAATACAACTATGCCAAAATATATCCATCATGTATTTAGGGCGTATGCATGTTTTCCTAGTGTTTAAATGAGTGTATTTGTGCTAGTGTGCATTCTAATGATAGAATGTTGTCTGTAAACCATAACTTCCTTTATATGCATTTCTGATCTATCAAGTTTGATCTCTCCGTAAAGCTCCGGACTCGAGCTATTCACTGAGAGATGTCACATAGCTGACAAATGCATTTTTCTATGTGTCTAATGATACTGTGAAGAACGCACTCCATCTCGAAATCTGATCTGATAGTCATTAAGTATGCAAATTCAGCTAGGAGACCAAACAAAGGAACTTTGCCCGCCAAATAGTGCTGCGTATCTATTGGCCGCTACAATTCAGGAGGTGTGTTAGCTTGGGTTTCCATAAAAACAACGACACACACCTTCTCCTGTGTTCTTCCGATTGTCTCACGAGCATCACGTGCACGGCTCTCCCGGATGTCTCCAGTGACCGCGCGGTGCCATCGCGCTCACCTTCGGGACCGCCATCTTCCAGCGAAACTCACTCTCAAGTCCTCAGTTCAAACCTTCCTGCGGAACGGAAGAAGCCAACGAACTGCACCAGCGCTAAACTGAAATTCGACACGCACAACCAATGCAAGTATACTGCCGTTTCTCAATCTTAGATAAGGAAACTGATTTCTGTGCTGGCTTCAAGGACTGTTTTTGCTACTTGCCTTCTCTCTTTCCTTCTCTACTTCCACTCTTGTACATATGTGTGTATATTCTTGTAGATATATTTAGACGTATAACCTCTGTAGTCGTAGCTGCATATATTAAACACATTATTCAGGCTCAATTGTTCTTTTTGTTCTTTCAACTGAAGACCAAGTCACTTTAACGTTTGTCGATCGTTTTATGCTTTGATGCTATAATAGCAAGTTGTTCTCATGGCCAGAGAATAACTCCGTTCATATATTCTATGAGCAGCGGTTTGCTGGACGAGCTGGTAGTTTCTAAATAATTATTGAACCTGAACTAATCATATATGTAATCAATTATAATTCGTTGTAATTGATTCACAATATATGTTTAATTCCCCCTTGGGTCGGTATGTGCATAATAATTCATAAAACCTTATGAATTATTATATTCATATTCCACCCATAAATTGATTAATAACCGCTACATCGTTACACTCAATAAAGAAATTTATAAAGTCATCACTACTAAACTGTAATGAAATGTTTTGTTCTGGTGATGTCTATTTATTTGTTAATCTAGCTACTGTACTAAACAAGAACCGTGGATTGTTTTGGTTATTTTCTATGAGTGTGCGAAGATGCTCAGCCCTGGCTGCTTTTAGAGTCTTTCTATAACGGGACGAGCTGTCTTTCCACGCGATTCTGAAGACCTCTAAACGAGTTTGTCTCCATTTGCGTTCTAGA
Organism: Culter alburnus; assembly: GCA_028476615.1. Taxonomy (NCBI): domain Eukaryota; kingdom Metazoa; phylum Chordata; class Actinopteri; order Cypriniformes; family Xenocyprididae; genus Culter; species Culter alburnus. Next base: position 201,000 of record JAOTNS010000716.1, read on the forward strand.
TTACGAGTTTCTCTTTTGATAGCGCGAGTAATACTGTTGTACCATGGAACAGTATTTTTCTCTAACCTTTTTTAATCTCATCGGTGCAACAGTATCTAACGTACTAGTGAAAATGGTGCATATGCTGCTAGTCATTTCCTCAAGATCATTTGTGTGTTTGGGTATGATGAGCAGCTGAGACAGATCAGGCAGGTTATTTGTGAATTTATCTATAGTTGTCTGGAGAATTGTTCTGCCTAGTCGATAAATTGCAGTGCAATTTGACAAATATCATCAGTATGCAGTATGCATGTTACAAGGTAGTGATCAGAGACATCATCTTTGCAGTAGAATTTCTGTATCGGTTGGATTGATTCCATGTGATATAATTAAATCTAGTATATGATTATGGTGAGTGGGTCCAGTGACGTTTTGTTTGAGCCCAAAGGAGTTTAGTAAATCAGTAAACGCAGCCCCTAACGCATCATTTGTATTGTCAACATGAATGTTAAAATCTCCAACAATCAGCGCTTTATCAACGTTGACCAATAGGTCTGAGAGAAAGTCTGCAAACTCTTTTAGGAAATCAGCATAAGGCCCTGGATGTCTATAAACGGTAGCTAAAGCAAGAGATAGTAGCGACTTTTTACTTATATCTGAGAGTGTTTCTATAGACTGTACTACTCACATTTCTATCAATTAAGTGGGCAGAACACAGACTGTGATTTGAGGTTTGACTTACTAGTCATACGGTGCGAAGCGTCTTGGAGATGTTCTCTGACAGAAGATCAGCTCCGGTTCTGCTGGGGTGCAGGCCATCAGCACGGAAGAGCCTAGGTCGCTCCCAGAAAAGATTCCAATTATTTATAAAGAGCAGCTTCTGTTCATTACACCAAGACATCAACCATTCATTTAAAGCAAATAATCTACTGAACCTTTCATGTCCTCGTCGGTACGTCGGAAGCGGTGCCGTGCGGTGGTGTTCTGAAATGAGGAGGCACATTTTTTTTATGAATCAATGTAAATTCATGTGCATTACTCTTAAAGTTGACACATCTTCCTTGTTAAATGAACATTACTTTACAGTACATCAAAAAATAAAAAATAAACCAAATACAATTCTATTTTGTAATTTTACATTAACAATGTAATGTTCTATTTATCAAAACCAAGTCAATCTCATCAAGTTAGTGTTTTAAGCATTTCTACATTCATTCCAAAATATTAACTAAAGGCAATAATAATTTAAACAATATATTTTATTTGTGCATTGCGGTTTTTCTTTTTAATTGTCGACCTAGGATATTTTGGATCATCAGTCATGCTCCGTAAACACCGTCTGTCACAGACACAAATTGTATTTTTAATTTCATCAAGCTGATTGCACTAAAAACCCCGCAGTCATCATGCTTTCAGTCCATTTCAAGTTTGATTTTGACGTGACATAAAGCGGTGATATCTAACTGGGTGATCTGTTTACTTACTTTAGTCTTCTGATTGACGCCATCATTTGTTCAGTCAAACTCACGCGCGGAACACGCACGTCAACGAGAGGCGGGATTTATCGCACAAACCAATCATATCCAATCATAACCAATTACATCCAATCATAGCGCGATGGAGACATTGCCTCCTCTCACGTGACTTTCCTCCATTCATTCTCAATTACCCCCCACAAAACCCACCGCACGCTGGGGGTCTGGCGATTTTATATGGTTTCCTATGAGAGGAAAGGGAGGCATGACTCCATAGACTGTAAAGCATGACTCCTCTGTAACTTCACCTGTGGGTGTCGCTGTTGGGCAGCGTTCCTTAAGAAATACGCGTGACATGCGCTCTTTTTAATGTCAGAATTTGTAATATTTGTGTTGTTTTATATGTAATATGGATTATTTTCTCATCCTATTTTTTTTGAGGAGGCACTGCCTCCCTTGCCTACTCGGAGGAAACGCCCCTGGTTGGAAGCGGTCCGGACACGATGATCCTCGTCGCGGGCGATGTGGCTCGTACCGTCTCGATCAGGCTCCTGAAGTCTTGCTTCAGCACCTCCGTCTGCCACAGCCCAGTGTCGTTCACCCCCGCGTGCAGCACTACAGCTCCGATGGTCTCAGCACCGTTGAGGATCGCGGGAACCTGCGCGGCGACATCGAGAACACGAGCACCAGGAAAACGGTGACTGTGCGCCTTACCTTTGGCTGTGGTAGCGTGGACGTGGCGGACGATGGAGTCTCCGATGACCACGGCGTCGCGTTCCGCCTCGCGAAGAGGGGAGAAGCGGTTCCTCGTCGAGACTTCTAAGATCGGGGGCGGCGGAGGAGAGGTCCTGGTCCGAGGCCTGGCTCGCGTCTTCCGCTGCTGAAGAACCCAAGGTCCCTGGTGAGACGGCGCCGGAGTGAACAAGGGCTGGGATGAACGCGTTCTGGGTGCTCGGGCCCTGTGCAGAGAAACACACGGCGTAGAGGAAGCAGGAGTGTTAATATCACGCTGCAAACTTACCGAGGATTGATGAGCGTCAGCACGCGATGTTTCCAGCACTGTCTGCCGCTCGTAGCGGCTCCCTGCTTCTCGAGAAGGGTCCGGATCTGTCGCTCCACGGCCTCCAGCTCCAACTGCACCGCATGCAGCTCAAACGTGTCCTCACCTGCACACAAAGGTAGAGAAGCATCTCGCCATTAGAATAGATGAACAATAGTATAGTGAGAGAAATACAAACGCTAGCGTGACCACGCCGCTACTGCTAGCGGGCTAAAGCTAATAGCGAATGTTCGGGAAGTCGGATAAAACTAGTGATATCAAGGCAATCCGAGTGTTTTGTATATAAAATAATCTCGACGATGTGTTCCCTAAAGAGATAATGATATGTTATAAATTTGATATTAAGAGAAAAAACAAGCAATTAGGAATCAACTCAACGGAGCTCTAACTCAAACAGTGCGGCAGCAACAAACAGGAAATGACGTCAGCCTCATATGAGATAATATTGGATAATACAGGACAATCTATTGTTGGCTGATTTAGACACTGTTTGAGCAAGGCCCTCTTTCTGATCAGTATTTTCGAAATGTGTCACAGCCTCTTTAATCCAAGTATTTTCATAACCTCTCTCATAAACCTCTGATGTAGATCTTTACATTGTGTACCTTTTATTATACGTAAATCCTACGAATCCTCTTAAACTGACTAATCGGAAGACTCCTCTTTAAATTGGTAGGATGAAAACTCTGTAGAATCGTTTTTTATC